>VWPU01019011.1:0-19967 GCA_013398955.1 Callaeas wilsoni
CTGCGGCCCCGGCCCCGGCCCCGCTGGGGCCACTCCCGCCCTGGAGATACTCAACAACCGTCTGGACAACACGAGCCCGTGCCACGTGCTTTGGGATGACCCTGCTTGAGCAGGAAGGCTGGACCAGATGCCCCCTGGGGTCCCTTCCCAGCTGACCTGTTCTATGATGCTGTGGAGAGGCATCAACATTTGGCGTGTCATCCCTCAGCCCATCTTGAGGACCAAGAGAGGGCACAAATGTGCTCATCACTTTAGGTGTTGGAAGAGAAGGAGCTTTTTAATTCAGTTTTAGTCTTACGGTTAACTTGTGTTCCTCTGTCTGACACAGAGGGTGAGTCTAGGAAGTGAAGCAGGTGATTCAAAGTATGGCTGGTACCTTATTAACCAGCCAAACTGCTGCGTTAGGAGTTGTCCAAGCTTTGCAAAGCTGAGGAGATGAACTTATCAGGAGGAGTTTCCTCAAGGAAAGGGTTATTTAGGATTGGAATGGGCTGCCATGGAGTGGTGGTGGTGGTGGAGTCACCATCCCTGGAGGTGTTCAAGAAACAACTGGTCTGGCATTTAGCGCCATGGTCTAGTTGACAAGGTGGTGATCAGTCAAACGTTTGGCTCGATGATCTTGGAGATCTTTTCCAACTTAATTGATTCTGTGATTCATGACCAAGGACTTCCCTGCTGCTGCGTGTAAAGTGTCACAGTGGGCTTCTGCCCCTCCAGCAGCTTAACCCCCAGGGATCTCTCAGCTCTTCGGGTGCAGCAACACCAGTGCCACCAGGCCCAAAGCAAAGCAGTACCCACTGTCCCTCCGAGGCCCCATTCACAGCACAGCATCCCTCAGCCACGGCATGTGCAGCAGATGGCCTGCTCTCTCAGCCAAACCTCCCCAAACGGGGCTCTCCTCTGTGCTCCATCCTCGGCACACAACCTGTGCCTCCATACAGAGGTGAAAATAGTTTCACTGCGAAGTAAAATCATGCAGGTCTCTGTGTAAATTGTTAAACTGCTAAATATGGTCTAACACGTATGGTTACACGGTGCTGGTATAAGGCAGCACCTTTATGTTTCTATCTCTGTCTTCAAGGAGAAGAAGAACCTTGCTGCACATTCCACCAATTCCTGCCTTAAACCAGACATTTAAGGTGCAGAAGAGACTGCCAAGTATGTTTGATGGAAGATAGGAAGGTTAAAAGGAAGCAGGGGGAAAGGTCAGAGAGGCAAGGACTAGCCAGTAGAGAGATTAAAGAGCATTAAAGACTAGAGTATTTCACCATGAGAGCAGGAAGAAGCAAGTATGTTAGGTTTGTTCAGCAGTACCACTTAAATATCACACTACCTATTAGATCAGAAGATCTGGTTTAGTAACCTGGCTAAAGAAAAAATGAAAAGCCAGACAGAATCTGCGTATGGAACTCTACATTAAAAGAAAATATAGAAGGAAAAATTCTGAAGCCATATGCGCCAAAAAGAATTTCCTCTCATCACCACAAACAGCACCATGGGTCTGCGTGTGGTCAGAAATTGTGGATAAACTTTGGTCACTGTTGCTGTCAAATGCAGACCAGAAGTTGCAGCTTCATTATATAACTAAGAGAGAAAATAGTTTGCTGTTCCCAGTCTCAGTGAATGTGAAATACTGCGGCATTGCACCTTTTGGGGGTATGTCAGTAACCTGAATAGGGACTACTCAGGCTCAATGCTTTTGACTAAAAAGCAGGACTGATCATTAGCAACATGGAGCCCTTCATACTCCAAGAGTTCCCATTATATATTTTAAGCAAGACCTTTGTATTTCTCTGCTATCAGTTTTGCTGTCATCAGAATTACATTTCAATGTGTTTTACAGCAGGAAAATACTATATATCTCCCGCTTAAGATACATAACTGAAAGGTGATCTGAATCACTGAGAAGCTGAGGACTTGATACCAATTTAATTGTAACAATTTTAGTTGAACATAACAACCCAAATTCCTTGCTCTGGAGTTACATCAAAGATGAACTGCGTCACAGGCAGCCCGCTTCTTAGAATCAGAAAGACAGCCGATGAAAAGAGCAGGTGCAATTTAGAAAAGGGTTTAGATTATACCCCATAACACACCACTTATACTACCTATATTATGCTCACTTAGATGACTAAGTCTCTTCTCTAATTACACTGGAGATGATTATGGCTGAGTATAATCTACCTAAGAATTATTAGACTGTCTACAGAATGATTACATACTGTCAACACAAATCCTTGATGCTTCCTTTCTGTGTAAGCTGTCATGAACTGTGTAAAGCAGCAAGGATGAGTGGTTAGAGCACAGTACTGGGAATCGAGAGAGCCTGGGGTGTATGTTGTTCTGCCATAAGCTTGCTGCTTGGATTTGGATAAATCTTGTAGCCTCTCAGTAATTAAATTACCTCACACAAGAAACGGGGAGACCATTTACTCAGAGCTGCATCTTTAAAATCTTTGAATGGAGATTGCTGCATAAACAGAATATACAAAATTATAATAATTAGGACAAAGCCACAATGCTTATGTATTGATTATTTCCTCTTTAAAAACGTAACAGCAGAATGTATGGCTTTTATAAATTTTTTTCCTCTGTAAAAGATTGGTTTCCAATGGGATGCAAAATCAAAGAAGGAGAGCAGGAAGGACACATCTTTAGAAAAGAGAATTTCAAAGAATCTTTGTTCCATGTTTTATATGTGAAAGAAAGAGAACAAAAGGCAGACACTGCAATATACATCTTAAGTTACAGTGGGTTTTTGGGTTTTCTTTAAACACCTCCTTAGTTGGAGATCAAAGCTAATTCAACAGAACTAGTACCCCAAAATCCTCAAGACACTGCAGCACTAGTCTTTGTTTCATCATTTCCAAAATACTTTCCTCTGCAAGTTCAAGACAGCAGCCATGCAGACATACAACAGATGGGACTAGTTTTCTCAATAAACTGTATTTAGGAGAGAAGTTGACTTAATGTAGATGGTAGAAAATACCATCTAAGTGTTGAAATTATATCGAAAAGCTTAAAATGATAAATTTTGATGAAAGGGTAGTACAGCAAAGAAAACCTTTTTGTTGTATTAATTTTTGTCGGTATTCATTTTTGTAATTTCCGGCCACCATCCTAGTCGTGTTCTTTCCAGTGGAACACTGATTTGGAGTACCTAAAAATCAGATGAACTCGGGTTGTTTGGAAGAAATGTACTTGATTGCTAAGGCAATCCAAGCCTATACCCATGAAGGCATCCCACTAAACTTAAATGATTCCTCTTACAGTGAGCTACAGGAAGAAAAGAGCTTCTTATATACAGAAGAGTAAGTAACATTGAAAACGCCACTGAGACCTTAGATAATAGTTACACCATAGGCCAGTAAATTCAACTGATGTCACAGAATGAACCTAAAGAGCAAGAAGTATCAATAGCACTTGGGTGTTTTGGGTATTCTTATGTAGTCAGAAGACTGGACCAGAGAATTGAGAGTAATTCTCCCACACTAAATGTGGCTTCCATCCATAACAAAGAAAAAGGATGGCAGGTGCTGGATTATGATGTAAAATAAAGATGTCACTTGCTGAGCTCTGTGAATGTTCAAAATGAAAAAGATAGGAGAAATCCTGGCTGCAGCCTCTTTATCCAATTATACCATTGAAGATTAATCTATGGAAATGGCTGCAGCTGTACATAAAATGTGACTGTAGGCACAACGGCAGGCTTAGATGCTGAGCTCTTACTCATGCACCACAGAAGGTGATTCATATCCCCATTACACAAGTGACATAGCAGAACACGACTCCTCAGTGTGACAGTGACAGAATCCTGCAAGGACTCTGGCCATGCTGCAGCTACTCTCAGTGTCTAGAAACGTGTTAGGCACAACAGCACTGAACCACACAACCAAGCTGCTTTATTGCCCAGTCAAAAAGGTTGCCTACTTCTGGAGTAATGTGGTATCAAAAAGTCATCAGTCTCTTGCTTTGTTTTCATAAATTTTGTCATTTTCCTTGTTTTAATTCACAGAAATCTGAGACAGGATGTTTATGTTTGTAACTCTAAAATGTATCACAAGACACATTTATTATCATTGGCTTTTTTAAGGTGTTAGAACACCACTTGTAAAAATGAGGCTAAAGCACTTGACTATTTATTATTTAATAATAAATAGTCCAGGCAGGTGGACTGTCATCCTGAGAGGGTAAGGCAGTAATGATAATGAAGCAGCAGAAAATACAGAGGCAACAGCATTACTTTCTTATGCAATGAGCCTGTTTAATCTTTATCTCTGTTTCATGACTTTTGATGCTGCCTATACAGAAATGTTTGTGGCAGGCCGATGAACTGCAAAAGGCATCTCACTTTCCTCTGCAAAAAATGTGCTACAGTAACTATGTTATTAAAATTATATTAAAAATCAGGCATAAGTGTTTTTTTTTTCCCTCAGCTTAGCATTGTTCATCAAATTGCAACAACTTGAACATCAGTACATAAGACAAAATACATTTTTGGTATAATGCAAGTGATACAGGAGTTTGTTAAAATGACTGCATACCTGCAGCAGTTTTATGGCTTATAATAGTGTGTCATGACTGAATAATCTATGGGTGAATTGCTGCAAATTAAATCATAGCACTTGGAGAAAAGATCGGACAGTAACACAAGGGACAGAAAATTCCCCTATGTGATTTATCAGCCATCTGGTGCAGTGCAAATAGCGCTCATTCAGGGGAGGTTCTGGCTAGTAACCAAAGCAACAGGTCTGCTGAGTACTCCTAAAAGTTATGCGTGTGTCAGCAACCTTTTCTCTCCTCCCATACACATCATTCACTGGGGGCTGTGAGCAGTGGCATATCCTTCCTGGGCCACAGATGTTTTTGCTGCAGCATTTTCCAGTATTCCGTTTTTCAGGAGACTTAAAACTTGGAGAGTTTTGTTTTGGTTTTTGTAATATGCCTTCAAGGAGTTCTGACTCCAAAAAAACTTTCTCCATGATTAAGCCATTTTCATTATTCGTGGAAAGGGTAGATAGCTGGAAGGTAGGAAGAGATTGCTGACAACAGAAACATTTCTAACGAAAATAAAAGAAGTGCTTTTGGCTCCTGAACTTCCAAAAGGATTGGAAAACTGTGTTTTCTAAAATGTTCATAACTGAGTATCTCTGTTATAAAAGAGTCTGTGTTTACGTAAATGGCCTTATCCACAAGGTACAACTGGAAAATAGTAGTTAATAGAGGGGCAAAATTACAGAGCTCACACTGTAGTGTAAGTTTCAAGCTGGTTGCATGTTATTCCTTAAGTACATATTTTAAAGAGAAATGTAAATAATAAATTACCCAGGAGTTTTTAAACTTCCTCATATTTGCTGTAGATATCAGCCAAGAAAAACTGGATGGTACAGAGATATATTCCCCTGCTTATCTTCTCTGCAATTCCCTGCCAGCCCAAGGGCCCTGGTGTTTTCTCCAAGCCTGCCTTTAGCGTTACTGGTGTGAAGGAGTGGTGTGGCAGCACGAGCCTGGCTGGTGCCACTCCAGTCTGTCCTGAGGCTCTGACACATCCCACTGACAGCTGCCTGCTCAGGAAACAAGATGTGAAGGTCCAAGGCCAGCAGAAGTCTGGCAGAGCAGAACTGGTGCCCTAGAGCCCATGCCACACAGCCCCAGCACTGCATGACTGCAGGTTGTGGCTGTTTCAAAAGGTGCCGTGGTGAGCTGGACTTGGCTCATGTTGGCAGGAACAGAATCTGGTCCCAAACGCGTGGGAGTGTTGGCCACTTCTGCTCCATAGGTGCTACCACTGCAGTTTGTGCTCGTTTGTCAGCTGCAAGATGAGCTCCACGTGGCTGGGGGCTTTGCTTCAGATTGTTTTGCAGAGGTGGAGCGCTGAATTGCGTCAGAGTGCACTGCACAGCACAATGTCCACGTGAATATGTGAAGCCGAGGTTTGAACCCTGCTGCAGTCAGTGACTACAGCAGTGAAGACATGATGGCACACAAGGGCTGAGATACTGGATGCAGAGGTGAATTCTCACCCTTTGTAAAAATGAAGGAACATCACTAGTCTTGTCTCTCTTAAGTATTGTGGTCGGTGCTGCTAAGAGTAAAATCCAGCAGGTCACGATTTTCTTTCAACTACAATTAGTCCATTAGCTGTAGACCTACAGAGCTATAGACCCAGAGATTCAAAGGTTCACCAAAACCATTTTGCATTGCATTTGTGGAATGAAAACCTATTCTCTAAAGACATATCCCAGCAGGTTAGAGAGACCAGAGCTGAACTCTGCTATTTACTCCCAGAGAGACAGCATTCCAAGCACACAAAAGAAATAGGTATTACCTAGTTCACTACTCAGAGAAAGAGGCAGAAAAGGAAACATAGCTGCTTTAAAGAAATTTTGATGGCAATAACATGAAAGAGGACAGGATTGATTTAATGCTTCCTGTCTGACTCCCAGATGAGGAATCAATTATCCTGCATCATTTAATCTCCTTATGCAGGTCATGACACAAACTAGAAATTAGAAGCATCGTGTCTAAAATGAAGAGCAGCTGTTAATGGTAGTCAGCATCAGCCTCAGATTTTTGAGAGGAAAATATAGCTGGGATATGGGGAGCTCTGAAGAGTTGGCTCCACTGGATTTCTGCAGTCAGACCCTAGTATTTTAAAAGTGGGTTTGTCCTTGTTTACCTGATGGAGATGCAAAGCAGTTATAAGAAAAGAAAAGGGAAAAGAAAAGGAAAAAAAAAAGAAAAAGAAAAAGAAAAAAATATTATCCCTTTGGACAAACTCAAGCCTACAAGGAACATGACCTTCAGAAAATTTGCAAAAAATCATTTACCTGCCATGTTTCAAACTATCCTCTGTCATGGCAACTTTCTCAGATAAACCAAGATCCTATGGTTTTACACCGTTCAACAGAAATACTGCATGGTCTCTCTGACCAGGTACAACCCCTAGCTAAACCAACCTTTTTTTGGAACAAAAATTCCCAGGAGGAAGAAATGTCATGCAGTAGGAGCCTCCATCTGAATCCCCTCCAGGCTGGAAGAGATGATAACCAAGTTCCTGTCCCTATACAGCCTCCTACTGAGATTGTCAATTATATTTCTTGTGTGAAACTGTTGACATAATCAAGCACAGGAATGAAAACAGAAGCAGTATAGCTAAAGAAAGATCCTTATTTTGTCAGAGAGTTGTTTTTCCTATGAACCAGGAGAAAACTAGGACACAGAATGTAAGCATTACGATTAACTTTCAAGAGAAGCTAAAATTATCCAGGATTATACAAATATAAGCAGTTTTGGTTTATTTCCTGTCACCAAAAACAATTCAGCATTGAAGACAAATTAAGGGGTCTGGGGTAGTGTGTTTTGGGCCGTGTTTTGGGGGTTTTTGCAAAAACTCTGTGATGAGGTCAATATATTTTCAAGAAGTAAACTTAACATACCTATTCTGAAAACTCTTTAACAAACCTTAGAAGTGTGAATTTAAATTTTGCCTTAAACTCCATACAGGAACTGTCCAAATCATTGTTTTCGAATCCAAGTCAAATCAGGAACTAGCCTTATTATTTGCTGTCTCTACCTAAGTGCCTGCCAGTGCTCTTTCTTCCAAGTATGCAGATGCCAAAGGATGTAGGAAACAAAATCTTTTGCATTTCTCACATTACTCTGCATAATTCCACTCTCTCTGACATTTTCCCTAGCTTTGTGTCTTTTCCCAGAATGCCCCAAAGCAATGAGCTTTCCCAATCCTGCTGGTACTCACCTGCATCTGAAACTAGGATTTCTGGATCAAGGGATAGAACACTTTGCATCTAACACCATAAACAATGGGGTGTAGGGAAAATGTACAACAAAGGTAATTTAAGGGCTGACCTGTACAACCTATTTTTTACACTGAAGTACTCAGGAAACCAACTACGGACCACTTTCATTCACGATATCATGAAGAAGAAATGATGGCAGCAATTTGTTCTCTATGTACTTAACATTGCAATTTTATGACTCTATAACATATACTCACCAAAATACACTCTATACTTAGGATGCTCCTGGCAGCACAAGGACGTGCTCAACAGAGGGATCTGGACAGGCTGGATCAATGGGCTGAGTCCGACTGTATGAGATTCAGCCTCCCAAGTGCTGGGTCACATCAACCCCAGGCAGTGCTACAGCCTGGGGCACAGTGCCTGGAAAGCTGCCCAGCAGGAAAGGACTTGAGGGTGCTGGTCAACAGCAGCAGAACATGAGCCAAGAGTGAGCCCAGGTGGCCAAATAGGCCAATGGCAGCCTGGCTTGTGTCAGCAATAATGTGGCCAAGATTGTCCCCGTGTATGTGGCAGTGGTGAGACTGCAGCTCAAATCCTGTGTTCAGTTTTGGGCCTCTCACTACAAGACACTGAAGTGCTGGAGTGCATCCAGAAAAGGGAATGAAGCTGCTCAGGGGTCTGGAGCACAAGCCTGATGAGGAGTGGCTGAGGGAGCTGTGAGTGTTTAATCTAGAGAAAAGGAGGCTGAGGGGGAAAACCCTATCACTCTCTACAGCTGCCTGACAAGAGGCTGTAGCAAGGTGAGGGTAGGCCTTTTCTCTCAAATAACAAGGCACAGGACAAAAGGAAACATCCTCAAGTTGTACCAGGGGAGGTTTAGATTGGATGTTAGGAAAAATTACTTCGTGGAAAGGGCTGTCAAGAATTGGGAGAGGTCGCCCAAGAATGTGGTGGAGGAACCACTGAAACACCTGTAGGTATTCAAAAGGCATGTAGATGTGGCACTCGGACATGACTGAGCAGTGGACTTGGCAGTGCTGGGTTAACAGTTGGATTGGATGATCTTAGGGGTCTTTTCCAAAATAAATGATTCTATAACTCTATGACATAAGGTACTGAAAAGATTTAAGACCAAATAAAGTGATTCGTTCTTTTTGCCTTCTCAGTTTATCTCAAAAAAGAAAACTTTAAAAAACATTTCAGACTAAAGCACCATTCCTGAAGCTTTGCCAAAAGCTTTCTTGTGTCATTGCATTGCCTATCAAGAATTTTCAAATAAAATGTGCTCTGAAGGCTGCTTCTGTACCTACAGAAGGCAGCAACTCCCACTGTAACTGTTAGGTATTGGCTATGAATGACAGGCCAGTTCTAAAAAACATCACTAAATATTTTCCTAAATAACCATAAACCAACAAGAAATGCTTGAACAAGGCTGTGAGATGCAGAAGGAAGGTGCTCTGTTTTGAACCCTCTCCGCTTTTTCAAGTGCTATATTTTACAGATACGCAGTGAGGGTTTGTTTCTTC
Organism: Callaeas wilsoni; assembly: GCA_013398955.1. Classification (NCBI taxonomy): domain Eukaryota; kingdom Metazoa; phylum Chordata; class Aves; order Passeriformes; family Callaeidae; genus Callaeas; species Callaeas wilsoni. Next base: position 9,290 of record VWPU01019011.1, read on the forward strand.
AGGGGAAATACACCTCGCACTTCACACACAAGCCAGCCAAAATGTTCCAGAGTGCCACTGAAGTTCCAGTATTCCTCCCTACTTCAGGGAACAGGCAGCTGCCTGCCTCTGGTGTCCTGCAGGTTGTAGGCTGGCTCCTGCTGGCACTGCAGCAGTTTGCCCTGTGGATTAACAAGCAAATGCAACTGAGGTTAAAACAGGCAGTGCTATTTCTACCTAAGAAAGCCTTTCATCTTCACAGGAGGACTTTAACAATAACAAATGATAATCAAGTTGAAACGACTTCCAAATCTGCTGCTAATTCTGCACTTTAAAAAAACCATTTTCAGTTAAATTTCAGAATTTAACACAGCTCTCAAGAAAATTATTAAGAACAAAAAAATATGCCATATTCTCATTTGTCATAAACCTATACACAACACCAAATAAAGTGTGTTGGTATTGCAGCTTTAACACTCTGCTGGCATTAACAAATAACTATATGTTCACCAAGTTATTTTTATGAAATGCTTTAAAAATCCAAGCAGAAGATAATGCCTATATACATTTCACAGAAGCCACTGACTATAAACTTCTATTTAATACAAAAGAAACAACAACCGGCCCTTACTGGAGTCACATATTGGCACCCCATTATTTAATCTTAACTTTTAATGTATTAGGTCAGTACTAGGAGCGAATTTTATTCCATGCTTTTATGCTTTCATTCCCCAGCCAGATGTTTTGAGAACATGCTAAACACTGCAAACAATGATCTAAAACCCTCACAGACCCAATGTAAGTCTCAGTTCTGCTCTTCCCAGCAGCACACACACACATACACACACAGTATTTCCCCTTTGGTTGGCTGGGTACCTGCCATTTCCTACAACTAGGCAAGACTGGCCTAAAGATCAACTTCATATCCTATTATCCTCCCTTGGCCTAGGCTATACTAATTGTCTAGGTTCCCCAGACAGTCCACAGAGAAAGACAGGACACTCTATTTGATAAGGCAGCTATCTCAATACAAGATAAACAACACACATGTGATGAGGTGCCCCCAGGCACCCAGTGCTCTGGTGACTGTAGGGGAAATCAAGACAGCCAGCACAGAACACGCAACCAGCCTTGGGCAAGCTGAAGTCAGGCAAGCTTGATTTTCATAAGTGATGAGAAAAAAATATCAATATGCAAAACCATGACCAGTAAGAAGAGCTAAATAGGTAAGGACTATTCATTATTTCTTCACAATAAAAGAATAAGGACAGGCAATGAGCCTAAAACAGAAGGGAAACATTTTCCTACACTATTTTACTGTGAAACTCACTGCCATAGAAGCAAAAGTATTACTGGGTTCAAGAAAAGCCAATGGCATCACTGAGGAAAAACCTAAGGTTACTGAAAACAAAATACATGGCTACAATTCCCTGCCACTTAGAACATCACCCACAAAATGTCAGACGCTGGAAGAAAACCAAAACAGAACAGCCCAGCGCTGCATACCCTCACATCTTTCCTTTTTCCCCCAACAGTCACTATTGACAGGCATCTCTAAATACGCCTCTGAAGGTGAACTCAGTTTAATGAAGCCGTCTTTTAATCCTCAGTTGCAACACTAGGTGGCAGGGAAACATCTAACTCACCTACAGCACTGAGAACCTGGAATGCAGAGCCTCAGCCCGCAGTAGTCAAGGCTTAGTGCAATGCAGCAATCTCGGTTTCATACAACTGGATTTGCTTTGCGTCCTTACGTAGCTTTGGGCAACATTTTTCAAGTACAATGCTGTGTTCATAGACCCATAGGTTAGTGATGTCAGAATAAATTCCGTCCCTGAGATACCTTGCCCTCTCATTTAAGAAACCATGGACAATCACAAAATGTTTCTTCCTCTCCAAAAACAGTTCTTTGAACTCAAATTTTGTCTTTGAAATCCTAATAATCTCCACCTCTGTAAAGACACAGCACTGTAACACTTACCTCACACCTCTGTTTTTCTAAAAATTCATTTTTTAATTTAAAATTAATATCACTTGTGTGCTACTTGTGAAAAAATGCTGCAAAGGGGCTATGAAACAAGTTCTGCAACTCACACAGCTGTAAAGCAGACAAGCCCATGGAAATTGTTCTTCAGACCATACTGATCATCCTGTCAGTACACTCTCCCTTCTGCAAAGAGGAAAAACTTCAGACTTGTAACATTCTGCTCAAGATCCTCCTCAAACTGTGAGAGAAAAATACGATGTTTTCTGATGAATGCAAAGTCCGAGTTTCAAAACAAATGTGTATGTACATTTAAAGGACACCACCTCTGCACTGCAGCACAAGTCGCTGCTTTCCGAATTACAGACGTTTCCTAGAAGGTTGCTGACAGTAGAAGTCAAAGTCTGACATTTAACTCCTGCTTTGCTCACAAAATTTAACGAAAAAGGCAGGCACTTATTGGCATGGGTGGCAACACTTTCCCTTTAGAAGGACAAAATCAGTACACAGTCATTCCTCTCATTCAGCTTTGTATCAGTTTCTCAGCCATATAAAGGGATGCTGATGCCTTTTACTACATCTTTTAAAAATCTGCAGAAAAAAATCCCAAGATCAGCACACTGCTTTTTAAGCTGTGCCACACAAGAAGGAAGGTCAAGTAATTAAGCCATAGACTACAAGTAATACATACGGTAGCTGCTGAAAGTGATCTTGGCACACAAAACAAATCACAGAAAGTCACTGAACTGGATTTTGATTTTCATAATGTTTGATAACTGGAAAATTTGTTTCATTTCTGAAAAATAATTTAATACAAAATTTAAAAAATACTGATGTGCAAGTCTTCACTGTATAAGAGGAGGTACATTTTCACACTTTAAAACAGTTTAAAACATTTGTACATAAAGAACAGAAATTCTCTTTTATATAAACAAAGTGTTTCTTTGCCAACAGCAACTGTCAATTCCAAAACACAGAACTAAGATGACACGAGAACCAGACAGTCTAAGTCACCGTTATTTGTGTCAAAAAAAATTATGCCACCCTTTTCTACAGCTCATCATGCTTGTACGTAAATTCCCTTGCAGATATAAACCCGTCACTGTCTTCATCTTCTTTATCAAATATGTCTTCAACCAAAGCATCATGCTGAGTGTCATTTACCACTGCTCCATGCTTTTCAAATTCTTTCTTCAAGTAAATTTTCACCTATTAGACAAAAGGTGAGAGTGAACATTTTCAGACTGATGAAAGAATTGATGACTGCAGTGTAACAGAGGGACGCTATGCTCAGGATGGTGGTATTAGATAAGAGATACCTCCCCTCCTATGGCACTGCCAGAATAATCTTGTCTAACTGATTCTGCGGTCCCTTTGAGTGAAGAGTCTTCACTGACAGAAGTGACAGTAAAACTAGCAAAGCTGTTGCCATACCTTTATGGTATGTGACTCAAAAAATGAGTCAGGACAGCCTGTCTTCTGATGGCTATACAGAAAGTACAAATAGCTGGGCAGAAGTTATTCGCTACCAATTGGTCAGAGACAGCTTTTCCACATTCTAGCACCCTGACAACCCAGTACATGTAAACAGCCACCCCAAATATACACAGAAATCTGTCCACAATCTCAGTGTTTGCTGCTCGAAGGGGAAATATGTTGAAAAGATTTCTAGACATCTCAAAATTTTGAAGGACAAAGACCCGAAGCAGCTTTTAAACAGACCACTGGAACACGTACTTACATTAAACTAGACACTAATGGTAAGCAGTGTTTTCAACAACATCAGATTGTTTTTACTAAGTTTTTAAGGTTTAACTATGGAGATCCCAAGTGTTCTGAAACACAGAGCCTTCTACAAAAAAACCAATACCAACATACTCATCTATTAAACAGATACCACTCATGTAAGAACCATGGGCCATGTTTCAGGTCTGTTTTAGTCACTTCGCTCTCTGGGATTTGTTAGGGTTATTGCTTACATTCCTAATATGCAGACATTACACACATTGACACTGTCTGATGTATAGTACAAATGATTAATTAGCCTTCTGGGCCTAGTAAACTGTACCAGACCCAAATCAAAAAGAACTCAGTGGTTTATACTAGCTTCTCATAGATCACTTTTGCACACTGCAAAAGATTAAGATTGAAAATAAGAGGCAAACAGACAGTGAATAATGCTGAATACGTCCTTCATAGAGTAAATGCTATGAAATAGGATTGCCCTACAGCAGAAGAAATTCCAGTTTATTAGTAAATCAGCAATTAAATCCAAAAAGCCCTGAAGTCTGGTTTTATTTCTAAGATGCTTTGCTTTATCCAAGTCTTCCATAAGCGTGCGGCACACGAGTCACATGCCTATCTTCAGCTTACCAAGGCTCCTTTTGAACCTCCAGTCCAGAATTTTCACTAGGATGCAAGGCTCAGAGCAGTGCAGCATAGATGTGCATTCTCTTCCACTCTCCCATCCTGTTCGATTTGCTCACAAGAGAAGGATAACCCACTCACCTCTTGCTTGGATAGTTTCCAGTCATCATTAAGATCCATCTCTTGGAATGACTCATGAGACCTTGGTCCATTTCTAATTTCTAGAAGGTCAATGTTGAAAATCAATGTGCTCTCAGGTGGAATTTTTCCTGCCCAAAATGGAGAAAAGTTAAAACCAACTATATATTCAATGCCATACAAAAGCCATATGAGTCAGAGCAATGTTCCAGTAATCCTAGTCATTTCAAAGCATCCTACAGTTTGGACTGCTAAGGATCAGTATCTGTAACAGAGATGACCATAACCGTTTCAGCCTGTAGCCTAGGCTCTGAGCAGCCCTTACAGCATATATGCAACTAGTTTTGTTGGAGACAGTAGGTGTTGATGCAAGCTCTTATTCGGCAATTACCATCACATCAGTTTATCGAACAACATTCTTGAATCCTTTTTCTTTCATGGCCAGGGCCAGATAAACTGGAAAACAGTAAAGGAGACTGTACAGTCAGACAGGCTACAGCCAAGACTAATGGACAGGGCAGTAAGAAGGGAGAATTTAGTCCTCCTGATACACCATTACCCTATCAGTCTCCAAATTCCTCTCCACTGCCAACTGACACCTTGTATCTGCTGTTCTGCCACTGGAGAAAACTCTTTTGCAGAGAAAGACAGAAGGGCCGTGATGATGTTGGTCACACAGCAGAAACTAAGTACCCAAACCTGATCACAAGGCAGGTGTTGTCACAACATCATTTCTGATGTAGGTGAACAGACTGGTAACTTCCTAATAGTGCCACAGATCACTCCCCTGTGCCACCACACCTCGAGGATTTCAGTTTATCAGGCACTGGCTTTTACAGAGATGTGATATGCCCTCATGCTGATGGCTGAAGCTACTGTCAAAGACCTTTCAGCACATCACTTTGCTCCTTTATATAGAGAGAGGTTGAATAGGACCAAATATATCTCTATACTGGATCTACTACTTTGGAGCTGTGTTAAATACAACCTGAGCAGCGGCAACGAATAGGCTTGTCGATTTCTGGTATGAATAAACATGCAGAATCTTCTGGAAACACAAGGCATACTGCCCTGTTTAGGGTTTGGAACACAGGTAATTTTTTTGAGTGTTACAGAAAAAGGCATCTGACTCAAATGATGAGTCAGACAGCAACCAAGGTGGGAGGCTAGTGAAATGATGTGCATTCGGGGGAAAGCATGAAGAAAATGAAATAATTCTGTCTTCAAGGGCATCATTTGAAAACAGCAACATAATTATGCTCGAATACCTCAAAGTCTTCCTAAAGCAAGTAATTTCTTACAGCAGTTAGCAGTGTTTAGCTGTTTAACCTTCTTGCACTAAACACAGAGGTGAGTGAGGCTTGCAAGTCTTTGAAGAACAACTACAGCGCTTTACATATTAATCAAACAATTAGGCTTGTGATGACTACATGAGCAGTGCAGCGTTTCATATTTTTTGTGGAAAAATTTACAGCTGTGCCCTGCATAAAGGGCATAAAAAATGATGACCACAAGGTTCCCATTCTCTACTAAAAACATGATTACTTCTAATACTGTACCTTGAACCCTAAATCAGAGCTTCACGAAAAATGCGTGTTAAACAGGTACATTCAAGAAAGGAGGGTATGAAGCATGCTGCACGCACGAATACTACCTGGCATGAGGTAATATGGAGTCCTAAGCCTGTGTGCAGCCCTATTTGCCAGAAGATATAGACATGCAAACAGTCCTCATTCCCAAAACAGTCTCGTAAGTAATGGGAGAGAACATCAGCACGATGGACTGTATGTTCCTAGACATTTGCCCTTTCTGCTTTGGAACCTTGCACTACCGTAGGTCATTTGTTGCAACTCTTGTCATGACATAAATATTCATAATAATTGCTCAAAAAGAAGTTAACTAAAATAAATCCCATAAAGCAGAAATAGAACCATTGAAGCCGTCACTCGCTTAACTGCATATTCCAAATCTGGCCCTCCCGTTAAAGGAATCAGGAAATATTTGAAAGGAAAAGCCCCAAACACCCTCAGGAGTAGACAGGTTGAGAAAATCCTACAAATGATGTTTATATGTGTCTGCACACCAGTCAGTGCATTTTCAGTAGGTGACAACGTGACTACTCATGCACATCTTACTGTGGATAACAGGGACCACTGCCCTAACTGAAAACAGCTGTAAGAGGAAAAGAATTAATGTCCCTACATGGAGAAATAAACAGTGACTTTTCACTGTATCATCTAAGAACTGGTTGGGCAGCAGTACAGGGAGTTTCTTAGGGTTCTAAAACAAACCTGAAAGCAAGAATGAGGCTTGCACATGCACATTCATGAAGTATTACCACAAAAACAGATCTAACAGCCAAAAAGCCAACTGTTACCTAAGCAACCACCTCCACTTGACTGTAAAAGAAGGGAGGAAAAAAAGCAATCAAAACAAAACAAAAAAAGAAAAAGCAGGGCACCATTGAGCACAGCACTAACAGAAAATACATTTAAAACATACAGCACAGCAGCTACCATCAGTTTCTGGGATTTTTTTCTTGCATTCACCACATAGCCACTTAATGGATATTACTGCAGGAAACAAATTTATGAGAAAGAGCGCCTGACTCCCTCAATTTTTTCCTCTTTAATGGAATCAACCTGGAAAGCTTGAAAGCTTGAAAGATTGCTAACCTCTTAGCAAGAGGTTAGCCAAGAATAACAGTAAAATACAGAGACTATGAACAACTAGAGTAAGGGAAGGGCTTCACATGTTTTACCTTTCCCTTCTTTTCCATAAGCAAGGGCTGGGGGAATAGTTAGCTTCCGCTTCTCTCCTACACACATGTCCTTCAAACCTCTGTCCCAGCCTTTGAGAGCTTCCCTTATGCCAAGTGTAAACCACATAGGTTGACCATTGTTATGCTTGTGACTGGAAAAGAAAGGAATAAAACACTTCATATTTAAACATCAAGTTCCATAAAAGACAGATGGAATATGCTCATAACATTAATATGTAATTAAAACAGTGCTACTCAGCACCTTGACATCTCCTTAAATGAAAGACCTACACTTTAAAAATTTTTAAAACTTAAGCTTTGCATGATAAGGTTCCTTGAGAAGTGGAAAGAAATAGAACATTTACCTGGTGTGCTTATGACAACACCAACCACCCCAGATCCCCAACTTCACTTCCCTGATCACCTACTTCCACTTGGAAACTGATCAGACTAGAAAGGCATTTTTCTTAAAAATCTACAGTCAAGGCCATCTACAAACCTCGGTAAATAATTGCAAATCACAAACCAGCATGATCATGATAGCAATATATATTTTAACATGCTCAGAAGAATCAGCCAAATCTCTTTCAAAAGAAGCTAATAGGGAAAAAAAAAAACCAATGAAACAACTACATAACAGTCTAGAAAAAAACAGAAACAAATGCATGCAAAACATTCAACTTCAGATTAGGGAGACAAGACCATTTTCTGATTTAACCAGGTGGTACAACACGGACTACTTTCACTCTACTAACACACAAGGAATTTAAAAGCTCTATTTACTAGTCATGCAGGAAAGATGTTTAAAAAGAAAACAGAACACTTACAGAAGTTAGTCAGCAGCAAAAACTTTAGAGTGTCACTAGCAGTCCTTTTAGAAAGGCAGGCTAGCTACAAGAGAAAATTAGTGAGATTTTAGTTGATTCATCTGCAAGAGCATAAACATGCAAAATTGTCTTTTTTTTTTAAATATACAAAAGTAGCCTTCAGGCAGCCTGCAGAGACTTGAATATTTTGCTGTCTCCCACTACTGACACTTCGTTGATGTTTTACAGGACATCCAGCATTAGCAAGTCGTTGCAGGCTCTTAGCAGACTCCCTCGAATTTCTGGCTCTTCCTTCTATTTGCATTTCTGTGGCTCTGGTATGTTGACTTCTCTGGTCGGGGGCAGGTAAAGAATAATGAAAAGCTGAGATTGTGCTGCTGGTAGTGGAAGGACACATATCACTTTTTTTTTAAAAAAAACCTAATAGTTTGCTTTAGAAACCAAACAGAAGTTCATGCATAGCACAAGACCTATTAAACCACTGAGATTATATGCCAAAACCTGCACCTAAATGACAGAATCATAGAATGGTTTGGATTGGAAGGGACCTTAAAGATCGTCCAGTTCCAACCACCCCCACCTCGTGCCATGGGCAGGGACATCCTCAACTAGACCAGGTTCTCAGAGCCCCATCCAAACTGGCCTTGAACACCTCCAGGAATGGGCTGTCAACAACTTCCCTGGACAACATGTTCCAGTGTCTCATCACCCTCTCTCCATCTTTCTCTTAGTGTCTCTCTCCATCTTTCTTCAGGTATTGGAAAGCCACAATTACGTCACCTCAAAGCCTTCTCTTTTCCAGGCTGAAGAATCCCAGGTCTCTCAGCCTTTCCACATAGGAGAGGCGCTCCATGCCTAACATCCCCATCTTTTAAGAAATGCCACATGGCTCTACTTAAGTAAGATTCATTTTATAACCTTGGGAAAGGAGATAAGCCTTACTGTTGGCGTTCATCCTGAACAGCATTGTGAGACAGTGCTTCACACCAAACTTTCTGGGAACAGGTGGCAGTGAGAGGGGCCCCAACGACAAGTTCATGCAGTGTTATTTAAGCTCTTTTATCCAAAAACAAATAAGACATTCATGCATTGCTTTTGTTTCCTTGCACACAAATAAACGCAGGTTTTAGGTGTTTAGGGAGGAAGGAGGAAAAAAAAGAAAAAAACCCCACTTGTCCCTGACAAAATGCCCCTCACAGAGCTACTTTGCAGAGGGATTGCAGATCCCTGTGAGAGGTCTGGATTCAGGAAAGTACGACCAGAAGAGAGCATCTATATTAAAATAAATCTATATATTTTTAAATATATATATATACACATAAAGGAGCGAGTCCAGAGAAGGTGAACCAAGATTGTTAGAGGGATGGAGCAGCACCTCTCCTACAAGGAAAGGCTGAGAGAACTGAGATTGTTCAGCCTGGTAAAGAGAAAGCTCCAGGGTAACTTAATTCCACCTTTCCAGTACCTCAAGGGAGCCTATAAGAAAGACGGAGAGAGACTATTTAAAAACGCGTGTAGTGATAGGACAAGGAGTGATGCCTTTAAACTGAGAGTAGGTTCAGATTAGATATTAGAAAGAAATTCTTTACTGTGAGGGTGGTGAGCCATTGAAATAGGCTGCCCAGGGAAGTTATTGACAACCCATTCCTGGACGTGTTCAAGACCAGGCTGGATGGGGCTCTGAGCAACTTGGTCTAGTGGAAGGGTCAAGGAACCTTTAAGGTCACTTCCATCTCAAACCATTCTATGATTCTATTTTATATATATATTTTTACATACATTTATATAGATATATAATTGTGGGTTTTCTCTCTCTATATATATACATTTTGTATTATAGATATATATATTTCCCTACGCAAGCTCAGCCAACAGCTCGCTCGGAGAAGACGCGCCGATCACTTACGTCGAGTGAAACATGGAGCCGTCCCTCTCCAAGTAGCCCTCGTAGTGAACCAGCATCATATCCCCCCACTTGGTCCTCCTGTGGCAGAGGAACGGCTTGTGCAGCACCTCCACCTTCACGTCGGCCGCGGGGGGGATGAGCGCCGCGCCCGCGCAGCCCAGCGCCGCGCCCAGCAGGGCGGACCAGTGCAGCAGCGCCGCCGCCATGGCCCCCGCCTCGCCTCCTCTCACCGTGCCGCCATCCCGCACCGCGAGCCCGGCCGCTCCTTCCGACGTGGCAGCGGCGCGCACGGCCGCCAGCCCTCGGCTCCCGACGGCCCGGCACCGGCGGCGCGCGCTCTGATTGGCTCTCCGCAGAGCGAGCTCAGGAGGAGCTGCCGCCCATTGGGGCGCGCCCCTGTCCGTCCCTCAGCTCACCCAATCGGCAGGCCCGAAACCAGAAAGGGTGGGCGGGCCGGGCGCTCCGGGAAGTCACAGCGCCGGCGAGCGGGGCAGCCCCGCGGAGCGCCCGCACAATAGAGCCGGCCGCTGCCGGCCGTTGATTGGGCGGCGGCGGCAGCGAGGGCGCGTTCCGATTGGCCGCGAGAGGCCACCTGCTCCGGGCACTCCGCGCCTGCCCGCCCGCCTCCCGCCTCACGCGGGCCGCGATTCACAGCGCGGGTTGCGCTGACGGAGCGCCGCGGGGCCGTGGCGCGGCCGCGCTGCTGCGGCGCTCCC
>VWPU01019014.1:0-50877 GCA_013398955.1 Callaeas wilsoni
GGGGTCGGGCTCTTCTCTGTGTGAACATTTGACATCAGGGTGTCTGATCTCGGCTGAAGCTGCAAGCCAGCTGGTGACAGCGTAACAACCTGTCATCCAGCACCACCTCCTGGCATCGCCGCGTGTTCCCAGCATCCAGGGAAACGTGTGGGAGGTTGACAGCTGAAATTGGGGCAGCACTAACTCATTTTTTGGAAATGGGGCAAAACAATGGCTCTTTGTCTTGCTTTCAGTCAAAGAAAATAATTAAAAATTAGAATTAGCTTTTCACCTAAGTGCAGGAGGCAGGGAATGGATGCATTGGTGCTGCCTCTCATGAATGGGGAAATCCCTGGAGCAGCCTGGCTATGTCAGAGGGAGAGGCTACAAGGGGGATCCACCTCTTTCCTCTTCTTCCTCCTCCTGCTGTCACTGCCATGACCCAGCCTTGCAAGGGAGGTCAGTGTTTGACCCCAACCTACAGCTGGGCAGTATGACAGGGAGGGATAAATGATCTGACTGGCTGCAAAACGCACAGCATGTTGCTCTGCAAATCCCAGTGCATCCTGAGGGATGCCCAGCCTAGTGGCCAAGCCCTCTCTTGCCTCTGACCTGAGGTCCTGCTGCACATTGTGGGGCAAGTTCAGTAGTTTGTGCCACAGCAGACCAAGGTGATGGGCTGGGGACTGGGCTCCTGCCATATTTATTTCCTGCTATACCTAAATAACCTATGTTTTCTACAGCAAGAACAGTATGAAAGTACAATTGGGTTCAAGCTACCAAGTTACCGGGCAGCAAAGAAGCTGTGGAAAGTATGTGTTGAACATCACACCTTCTTCAGGTGGGTTTTCTGAACAGTAGCCTCACCCTGAGTAACTTAGTTCTTGAATTTAACTATTGAAAATGAACATTGTTCCTTAGGGTTTTGGAAAAATGGGAGTGAAATGGTTGCAGGGACGGTAGGTGTTTATTTTACAGTAAATTTTTAAGCAAGTTCTACTTTTTAAGACCCGTAAGACAGAGAACTTTGGGTTGTGTAAATGTGAGACATCATTAGTATGTGCATTTCCTTGGCCAAGTGGATGCAAGAGACTCCTTTAATTTTTATTTTAATTCCTCTTCACATGCTCTTTCCTGGCTCTAGAAGTGTGATTTTTAAATGTGCGCGTGTGTCTTTCAGGCTGACTTCCACCGAGGCCATCCCAAAGAGCAGGTTCCTGGCGCTGGGCTCCAAGTTCCGCTACAGCGGCCGGACGCAGGCGCAGACGCGGCAGGCAAGCGCCCTGATCGACCGGCCTGCACCCCAGTTCGAGCGCACGGCCAGCAAGAGAGCGTCCAGGAGCCTCGATGGAGGTGAGTCAGTCCCTGCTGCTTCTTCCCTCTCCCTTCTGGAATTACCAGGATGCCGAAGTACACCTTAAGGAACAGCTGGATTCTCTGCTGTACAAAAACGCAGGCGTAACTTGTCACTGTAGTACATGACCTTGTTCTCGCCTCTTACATATTTAGGAATTTTGTAGCTGTAGTGAGACTGAGTTGGGGCTCAGTTGGTTAGAGCAGGGTGCTGATAACACCACGGGGGTGGGTTTATTCCCCATATAGGCCATTCACTTAAGAGTTGGACTCTATGATCCTCGTGGACCCCTTCCAGCTCGATCTTCTGTGATTCTCTGATTCTGAGTTGGACTCACTGATCGTTGTGGGTCCCTTCCAACTCAGAAAATTCTGATTCATCACACAGTCTTCATTCACATCAACAAAACCACCCAAGCAAAACAAAAATTCCCCCTACAAAAACCAAAACAGCGTTGTCACAACACAGAACAAAAGGGGACAATTTACACCAAATCCAGCCCTTGTCCCTTCACCACAATTACAACAAGAATCCCCCATGATCATTCTGTTCTCTAACATTGCTCAGTACTTTTGCCTGTTACCGATCCCAGTTTTTATCCTTATCTCAATAGCACTGTGAGGGGTATTAGGGGTAAATGAACTCCATCTCAGCCAGACCCAATACAAAAATGCAAACCAAGGGTGGTCTCAGCAGAACTGACTGATGAAAGGAATGTAGGTGGGTGCTGAAGGCTTATGGCAAAGTTCTGCTTGTAAAGATATTTCTTTATTTGATCTCAAGGCATGTTCCTTTAGAAAATCAGGAATTAAGCCATTCTGTTTGTTTTGTTTAATAAAACTTCTTAAATTCCATAATTTTACGTGAGGGAGAGATTTTTTGCCACGGTGGAAACTTTTTCAGGGTCTCTTAAAAGCGATGCTCAGGTTGGAGTTGAGCTGTGTCAGTCAGATGGGCTCATCCCTGAGATTTTTAAAAGACATAGCAGCAGAGGAGGTGAGGCATGGAAAAGGGAGTGCCTACATTTGGTCCGCATGATCTGTATCACAGACTATTAAGATCCAGGGAAAGAGGATCATCCCTGTGCACCACGGACACCTGATGGAGCAGGGACCACGTTGCTTTGAGCCCTGAGTTTGTGCTGCAGCCTGGGGGGACCAGGGCTGCCCAGCACCCCATGGCCAGCAGCAGCCAGGCTGTCCTTGCTTCTGGGCTCAGTGACATCCCGAGCCTGGGCTTTGTGTCTTGGAGCTGGAGGAAAGGGATGGTTCAAGCTCCATAAGGCAGCAAAGCCAAATCTCATCTTCCCTGCAGTCTGGGCATGCGAGGTTCCTCAGGCACGGTGCACAGCAGTGAGGGATCAGTGCTGCTGGTTGCCCCTTGGCCATGCCATTATGACCCCAGATGAGTAGAGAAATCGCAGCTGCAGCGCTACACCTGGATGTCAGAGCTTGGAAAAGAGCAGCCTGGGAATGTGACACTCCTGCCCCCTTGACGTCTGCGCCTTTGCCGTGCGGACGGTCGTTAACATGTGCCCCGTTTCTTCAGCTAAACGTGCGACTCAAAAGGTTGAGTTCAGAACCGTAGAGGAAGAGAAGCAGAAGGAGGTGGTGGTGGTTGAGGTTCCCGAACCAAAACCTGCGGATCAGATCCGAGAGAAGCCAGGTATAGCTGTGGTGGTGGCTAAAACTCTCTGCAGTGCCTTTCCTATCCTCTATGTGCTTATTCCTGACAACTTCCAATTTTCACCAAATCTGATGGCTTTCTCTTTTCATTTCTTTGCAAGAAGAGTTTTGCAGTGAGAGGAGACACAGCCCAGCTCTGGGAGACTCCTTAGATTTCCACCTTGCACCTCATTAGACTTCAATTCTTGTGGGGAGGTGGGGATAAGATTAGGATGTGCTGGAACTTGAGAACTCTCTTGTTAGATGTGAGTAGTTTTGTATATATGGATTTGAGAACTTTAAAGTTTGATCTTGAAACTTCTTGTGAAGCTTCTGAAATTCTTCATCCCAGGACCCCCTTCCCATTTTGGGTTGTTTTTTTTGGGTATTTGAGAAATGCTTCTAATTTTACTCCATGGAACTTGTAATTCTCTTAGGATAGGTACTATTAATAAATATGAATGTCCTTAAGAGGTACGTCGGTACAACAGCACATTTAAATACTAGTAAGTGTGCAGCAGCAGCAGCGTTGCAAGTATTTGCAGTCTTCATCACTTGGATAGTGACCACCTGTGATGTGTTAGGGCTGGAGATAATTCACATGCAAATACTTTGGGTACCCTCCTCCTACCCAAATTTTTTTACGGTGTACTTTAGACTGCATTACTGCTTTTCTAGTATCTAGATCAAGTTTTCATGAAGTGTGGCAAACTTCCCCACCATGGGCAATCCTTGAATCCTCACTAATCAGCATCTCCTGGTAGGGAAAGCCTGATCCTGTAAAAGCAGAAGGTGGGGAATTTCAGACACCAGGGTGGATTTGAAGTTGATCACTCAAGTACGTTTAATTAAAGCTGCTGGGTTTTAGATAGGTTTTTGTCTGGATGTGTTTTTCCTGGGTTTTGCCAGCCAGTACCTGCCTTCCTCCAGACTTTGCAGGCAGAGCCCTTCCTAGTTCCATGCTCGAGAGCTGTTCACGTGTCCCACGTCTCCCTTCCTGGGCAAGGAGCCCATAAAGCTTATTTTTGTGTTCTTTTCTCCTCTCATCCAATACACTGTTGGGTCTGACAGCACTAGAAAGACTGACACACATTTCCATGGTGGAAAATGACTATTGAGCTGCCTGCAAACCTCCTTGCTGTTCCCAGCTAATGAGAAGGATCTCCTCACTCCTTGCTGTGGTGACCATCGTGTGTCTGTGCGGGTCCCCAACACCCATTAACACCTGCAAACCTCTTTCTAGCCAAACACACTCTTGAAACTTTTGAAATGAAACCCATTGCAGAGGAGGAAGAGGAGGAGGAGAAAGTAGAGGTGGTTAAGGTTCCTGTCATCAAGCCAAAGTCAGCGGAGCTGGTGCAGCCACGGTCAGGTACAGCCACAGTGGTGTTTGGTGGCAGCGGCTTCTGTGCTGTTGCTGCCGGGGTGAAGTGATGCCGTGCTGTAGGACAGAGGTTACACTGTTTGTGGTGGTGTTTGTTGGCACTAAAATCACCCTGGCTTTGCCATGTGCTGCTTTTCAGGTGTGCTCTGGATGCAGTGAGGAGGTGCTGTGCCCTGGCTGTGTGTGGAAGTGAGTGTGCAGTGGCCTCTTAAAGCTCCTCCCATACTGTCCCTTGCTATGAGATTTGTTCCCCTGAGCTGTAGGAATGTGCAGTGCCTGGAAATTGGGTTATGAGATCTGGGACTGCTGGAGGTCACCTGTATTCCACTTTATATCTTCACTAGGGAGCTACTACTTGCCTAGCTGGGGAAGGATGTCAGAGCAACATCGCTGCTGCAGACAGATTCATATTAATCATAATTAAAAGTAGAGTTGATTATTTGTTGCAGGAAGAGGAGATTGAAGCTCTAGACAGAGGTAACTGGGAACATCATATGTTTCCTTGGTTAGTATGAAAACCACTGGAAGACGGTCATGGCCCCAAGGCTGCCAGAGCTCCAGGAACATTCTGACAATGCTTTCAAGCACTGGGTGGGATTGTTGGGATGCCCTGTGCAGGACCAGGAATTGGACTCAATGATCCCTGTGGGTCTCTTCCAACTCAGCAGATTCTGTGATTCTGTATTCCACGGGATGTGTGGCAGCAGGTTGAACATCAGCTGGTGTCAGAACTGAGCACATCCAGAGCTCTCCTGCTTTAGCTGGCCCTTCTCATCCACCTCCGGCACTTTTCCTCATCCTGGCTTTTCTGCTCCCAGTAGGGACTGTTGGTGAGGTGATGGCCATGGTGATGGTGATCAGTCGGAATTCTGGAATGGTTTGGGTTGGAAGGAACCTTAAAGATCATCCAGTTCCAACCTACGTTTTATATCTCATATTTTAGGGCAGTGCTTTTTACTGTGTTTAAATCATTTGTCAAAATAGCCAAAGGCAGTTAATCAGGAAAATGTAACTAAAATACAGTCCTGGCAGCCCAGAACTCATTGTTGGATGGCACAGGAAAAGCTTGGTGTCTGTTACCGTTTTTCCTGCACGTCTTGATACTCTGGGAGAGCAGCAAGAGAGATGGCCCTGCAGATTTACTGGTGGCAATATTTCCTTTGCTGCTTCCTTGTTAAGGTGGCATTTTAACACATCCATAACTTTTTTAGCCAAACGGGATCTTGGCAGTATTGAGATAAGCCCAATTGAAGAGGCGGAGGAGGAAGAGGAAATGATGGTGGTGAGAGAACTAGAGCCGTTGCCGAAGGAGTCAGGTACCACTGCCATGACAGCTTTGCACTCCCAGCATCTCCTCATCCTGGCCATTCCTGCCATCTCACCTCTGTACAACCTTCCCAGCGGCTGTCACTGCTTCCGTGACATGAATCCACCGGGACAGAGCACCGATTGTCCTTCGAAGAGGATAACACAGTGTCCGGGTCACAGAAATGAACTGCTCTGCTGAGGAGCAGGGAGAAAGCGGAGCTGGCAGTGGTGGGGTGGGGTTTAAGGTTGTTTACCGCAGGATGTGGTGTCCAGGAGTTTGTCTTGAAATTGCAATTCCAATCTCTGGAAACTCAGGTTCTTTTTTCGGTTCCACCTTGTACATTTTTGGCCACATGGATACTTTATTCTCGCTGTGTTTTATTAAGACACAGATGAGATGTTGTTACCTTTTCAGTACAACAGGAATTCTTACTAAGGAGTTGCTTGAAATTACAATTTTTATTTTAACAGCAAATTTTCTAGTGTCTTTGAGTGACTGGCTGGACATGAGTGACCTCATGTTGACTGGAATAGGATGCACAGTATGATCCTGCTGCAGACTGTGACTTCGGGAATGCGAGACCACATCAAAGATATTATTTTATGTGACAAGAGTGTCTTTTTAGTGAAACATCCCTAAAAACCAACATCAGGAGAACCAAATAGCCTATTGTAGCCCTAGGTCTACACAGGAAATTAATTTGGGCTTGCTTTGTCACATAGCTTTGGCTTGAATATTTCCTTGGGGTTGGACAACTACCTGGCAAATCAGGAATTGAAAGAAAGGAGTACGCAGTTGATTTTGTGTGGACCTAGTGCTTGTATTTACGACTGTCATCCTCTGAAAATATGATTTTTGGCAGCATGCTGTTCATTTTTGCACTGTCACTGGCCTGGAGGTGCTGGGTATCTTCCCACAATGCTGCCTTGAAGATACCCAGCTCGGACATGCAGCCCCAGCCTGCCTTGAAACCCACCGGGAAGTTGCAGAGAAGTTTTCTAGAGCAATGCTTATTGATTGTTTTTTGGGGAAGGGGGGGAAAGCCTATGTTTCTGTTCCAGAAGCCATCTGTTTCTGGTTGAAGAGATGCCCATGTCTGCAGAACTCCTCACGCTGTGTCTTTTCCAGTTGCATTGGTGTGGAGTCCGTGTCAGTTGTGCGTGAAGGGACCCAGAAATCCATGGCACAATGTCAATAATAGATTTGCCTTTCTGGTGTGGCTTCTCTGCAGAGTGCAGGCTTGCTTTTTGTAAACCATCTGGTGTGGGGTTTTATTTGATTTTATTTTAAACCATAAGGAAAATAATCACAACTCTCCCGTACTAAATGCACAAGCTGCTTTGCTCAACATCTTTATTTCTTTTCCCGTTTCTTTCCCCTCCTCCTTCTCTTCCTTCTCCCTTTATTTTTAAATGACAGCACTGTAATTTGGAAAGACTTTGCCTAGTCCTTTGAAAAGTTACCTGCTCTGAACCTTGTCCCTGTCTGTTCCACATCCTCAGCCGTGGCTGTGATAACCCCGGAGCGGAGTCCGCGGCCCACCTCAGCCCCCGCCATCGCTCAGAGCCACGCTGCGGAGCCAGCCCCAGCTAAGCCCGACGTGAAGGACGTGGCCACATCTAAAGTAGGGAAGGAAACAGTGAAATCTGATGTGAGACGTGAAGAATTTCTACTGGAGAAAGCCAAGGAGCCAGTGGATGCCTCAAGGGTAGGCCAGAGTGGAGTCTCTTGGGAAGAGCAGGGCTGGAGCATCGCTCGAGGAGTCACCCCAAAGCAGCAGCTCTGTCCTGGGAGATGAGGGGTTTATCCCTCTCCCAGGTGTCGGGTGGGAGCAGGCACAGGGGTCTGGATGCCAGGGAAATCCCAGACCTGACATTCCAGGTGGAGGAAGGAGCTCCAGGGCAGCCAGGTTTTGGTGGTTGTTATCAAAGCAAGTGCAGCCTGCTGATAGATGGTTGAAAACACGGGCAAGAGCTGCATGTGATCGTGTAACTGGAGTTCAGGGCTCACCCATGGCTGGGCTGTGCCCCCTGATTCCTGGTATGACAGCAGGAGGGAATTCCAGTGAAATCAATGATAATGGATCTGGTCTGCAGCCCAGCACTGGAATGTTTTTCACCTTGATAGGCTTTTGCTGGGGGAGCTAGTAATGCAGTGCTGCAAACTGTACTAAAACTTTGGTTGAAAATGGCACTGGTGAGACCTTGGGGAGTTTGTTGCTTAAATTCAGTACTTTTAAAGATTATTTGATCTTTCCACAAATGTCTGAGGTCATTGCTGGGGTTGATACATGTGTGCTGTTCTAGTAAGCCGAAATAATGTGCAAAATTATTGTTGATATTACAGTGTCCTTAATATTCTGCAGATCTTACTGACTTATTGAAACCTTGCAGTGGTGCAGCAGAAGTGTTTGCCTTGAGACACAAATTTCTCATTACTCCAAAATTTAGCTGTTCTCGGCGTTGCTGGAGCCACATAATTCTGAACATATCACGCAGTGGGTCTTGGGCGAACATCTCCAGGGTAGATTCCTATTAATTAAGGTTGAGAGAGGGAGGTGAAAAAAGGGCAGTTGCTTCAGAAAATTCCATGGCCTGTGTGAACAGTAATTTTTAAATGAAAATGCTGAAGGGAACTTCAGGATGGCACTGTGGGATGGGAATCAGAGCACAGAGCTCTTGCCCTGCTGTTCCTGCCTAGCTGCTCTCCCTCCCTCATGTAACACTGAGAACAAGGAAATTTTACTTACTTCATTTCACTTATTACAGGTTTTTTCCTAAATGCTTAAACATTGGATTTTTTTTCCCCTTTGAATATAGGCGTGGGAGGAAAATGTGGATTTGAACATGCCAAATTTACTGTTTTTCCAATGGAGCTGCATCACTTCTTTTAACACCCACTGATGCTTTTGCCTTCAGAGTACTTGGCAATCCAGTTTCCCTAAAATACTTCCCTTAGAGTGTTAAGACAATCTTGGCTCTCTACTTATGGACAGGAAAGAACTTAATTCGTGATGTTAGGCTTGGTTTTGTAGCTATGCCTCTTCTTACTGCCTCTGCCAACGTAATACCTGTGATACAACCAATAATTTTTGGTTTTGGGAAGGTCCGTGTTAGTTTGAGCATGTCACTTTGTTTGGATTGTCACTGGGAGATCCAGCTGTAAATGCCATTTGAAAACATTGCCTGGCCACACCAATGCAAGTGGGAAGCCCTTCTTCAGAAGCACTGGAGAGCACTGGTTTCAAATACAAATAATTCTCAAGCTAGAGGAATTATTTAACATGCTGTTGACTAACAGAGTGTTCGAGAGCTGCTGTGTCATTAACCCCTGCCCAGGGCTGCATGTTGGTTTTTGCATGTTCCCCCAGCACTTCAAAACCAACTTTATGCAGCTGTGTTTGGAAACTAAATGGTTTCTTGAAACAAATCTACTAACAAGAAATGTTTTTGCCAATTTATTTCTTAAATGTAGGTGAGAAAAGCACACATTGAGGTCACAGTCCCTACCACGAATGGTGCCCAGCCCCAGGTTCGTGCTAATAATTCAGTTTAGGTTGCTCACACTTTTTTTTTCCCCCAAGGTTCAACATAGTTAAATGAACCAACAACTCTTTTTTTTTTTTTTTATCACGGCCTAACAGCAGCAGCCTGCAGAAAAAGAGGAAGAGCTGATAAGAATGAGGAAGGTTAGCCATTTTACCCTTTCACCAGCCAAATTTGCCATATCATTCATGCATCTGTAACCTGTTTAAAAAGACAGTGCTCCAATTTCTTCATGGACGTTGGGTTGGGGTATTGGTTTTCTTTAAACTATCAAATACTTGATTTGGAAATCAATAGCTTTTTGTCCCATAGATAACCTGATTGCTGAAATTATGCATGTTGAATGTTCAAAAGAAACACACTTGATTTGATTTATGAAATTTCTTCTCTGTAACAAATTTAGTTAGAAACTAAATGTAGCCTGCATTGCAGGAAATGCAAAAAAAACCATCAGGAGAAAGCATTTTTGTTATTGATTAAGTAACAGGGAAACATCTAAGATGGGAAAGTGGTTAAGGTGCAGTCGCTGTGCACGTTGGGACCCTGTAAAAGGCCCCCCAGGCAGTGCAGCCTGGCACCCAGGGGTGGGCGTGCATCTCTCAGGAGTGTGGTGTGGTGGCCGTGAGAGGCTTCCACAGAAAAGCAGGAATTGTCTCTTTGTGGCCAGAACCAAGGCCCGCTGGGAGCTGTCTCTTTAAAGGACTCATTGCATCTCGCATTCTCCATGAGCCAGACCCCCATTCCCAGTGGGAATTCCCACCCCATGCTGCCACTGCGCTGCACTCCCAACCTTGAGTTAACTTTTTAATTTGCCGATTTATCAATCCCGCAAGACCAATGTTTTAATTTTTTGTGCTTTTTTTTGTTTTGTTTTGTTTCCCCCTTTTCTTTCGTTTTCACAGAAGAGATCAAAGAGGCTAGATGGTGAAAACATTTATATCAGGCATAGCAATTTAATGTTGGAGGTTTGTATGAACTTGAAGCTTTTTTTGAGTTGCATTTGCTAAACCTTCTGCATCTGCACTGACCTTCCTCTTCTGCTGCTGCCTTTGTTTTTGCATGCTCTTGCATGAACGACCTTTTGGTTTGATTTGATTTTTTAATTATGCTTCTGCATGGCAACAGTAAACATGACGATGTGCAGGCCTTCTTCCTTCTTCCTCTTCTGACTTTCATTCTCTCATACCTCCCCAAAATACATGATTGGCAGTGCTCAGATCTGCTGTGGGACCTGCTGGCTGCTCAGGGGGTCATGGGTTGTAGTGGGGCGCTCATTGACCAGTTTTTCATTGCTTGAAACAAATTATTTTCCTGGGGGAAAAGCCAGTCTGTGAAAGTACAAAATTCAGGATAAGCTGCTGGTGAAATTGGGGCAGATTGCTCAGAGAAGCTATGGCTTCCCCTGGATCCCTGGAAGTGTCCCAAGGCCAGGTTGGATGGGGTTTGGAGCAACCTGGGATAGTGGAAGATGTCCCTGCCCAGGGCAGGGGGAGAATGGGATGGGCATTAAGGGCCCTTCCAACCCAAACCGTTCCGGGATTCTGTGAAATTGTCACCTCTGTGGTGTCCAGGCCACCACAATGTCCGTGTTGCTTCGGGCAGGAGGGATCCTTTTGGATGCTGTGGTGGCCTTTGCAGCTTTTCCATCCTCCTCCCAGCCCTTCCTGGCCTTGCAGCACCTCACCACCCCTGGGCCCCATTCTGCCTCGGTGCCAGGTCCCTCTGGATCTGACACAGAGGCTCAGTGGTCATGGCTGGCTCATCCTTCCACATTACAGCTCTTCCCTTTCCATTTGGGAGCCCCTTCCACTTGGTTTCACCCAAGCTCGGTCTCAGAACAGACCACGCCAATCATATATTTTATTTTCTTTAATACACTCTATTATGGGAGATGTTTTCCGGCTTCTCATACTCTGGTCCTGTGTTACGTGTTTCTACTCGAACTTGCAGCACCATCAGCTCGTAGGGTTTCCCTGGTGGTACCTCTTGAGAGTGGAGTGTACTAACTGTCTTCTCCTCATCAGAATGTTCAAAGTTTTGCAGCTTCTTTGTGGGTTTCTTTGGGTTTTTTTCTTTTTTTTTTTGACTGCTACAACGTAGAGCTTTGAGTCACAAGTGAAGGGTCTGCACATGATACGCAGAGTTCGGCTGCCGCCAGAGCGCTCTGAAGACCATGCCTGTTGCTTTTTCACCCAACTCGAACAGCTCCAGTTCCCCAGCCCCAAACAGAGCTTTGTCATTGCTTCTGACCCCTGTTTTCCCATCAGTGCAATACTTGCCTCCCAGCCCTTTCCCTCCCCACAGTTCTGTTGCAGGTGCTCCAGCCCTCCCCTACAACAGGGCTGACCCAGCAATTCACCCCTGTTATTCCCTTTATTTTTTTAATCCATGCACTTGGCAGATCAGATATTTTCCTGGCAGACCTCACCCTCCTGAAGCTGCCTGTTGATTTTACTGAAAGCCTTTTTACGCTCCACATGTGCTGGGTTCCTGGAGAAAGGGTAAAACAGGCGGAAAAGGATGACACTGAGCAAGCTGATTCCTCAAGGTTCTTCCCAGACCCGGCTCCACGTAGCTCCTCGTGGCTTTGGCTCCTCTGCCAGCCCTCCCAGGCCCTCCTGCACAGTGCTGGAAAGCCAAGGTGGTCCTTCTCTCTTCTCTGAGCCAGGAGCAGCTGAAGAGTTCTTGGACCAGGCAGGGATTTACCCCAGAGTCCACAGCAGACTCATTTCTGCTTTTTTCCTACCTAACAGGCACTTGCCTTATACTTTCATCTAGGATGGAAGCCAAAATTTGTTATTTTCCCCCCAGAACTGTGCCAAAAAACGTAAATATTGTTAAAGAGGCATGTGGGGTTTAGCCCTGTGGAGGGAGGGTGATGTGTCCTGGGTGAGCTGCAGGAATGGAGATTTTTGGGAGGACCCTCCTTTAGGGGTGTTTGCTGTCCCATCTTCTAAAATCGATGGGCCGAGTAACAAGTAAAAGCACAAAAATAGTGAAATTGCCTGGTGATGCTTTTACTGACCTCGATTTCCCTCTTTCTTGCTGCTTTTTGGCCCTGTCCAGAAAAGTTGTTGTTTGGCTTATGCAAAAGTTTTCTTTTCTACAGCCTCTGGTTTGCTTGCAAGGAAGAACTATTTTTAACAAGTTGACTTGCCTTGAAGTCTGTGTGTTTATGCTGTAAACTGGCATCACAGAGTAAAAATCTGACTTTTTCCAGATGAAAAATTTTAGTAGGAGTTTCTTGATTGATCCAGCATAAAATAAAATTTCAGTTTGATTTTTTCCCAAAAAAAGTCATCTCATCTTTGTTTCTGAAGTCTCAAACCTCCTATGTTAGCTCCTGGAGGGATGAGATGAGTGGGAGGGGAAAAAATGGTAATGGGGATATTCTGGAAGCAAAGATAATTTCTGCTAGGATAAAAGAGAAACAGGTATGAAGAGAGTAAATAAAATTGGGAAAACATTTTCTTTATTATTAATCATATTGATACTTGGAAATATTCAGGCTAGCAGAAGGAAAAGAAAGCAAACCCACAAAGTTTAAAGATATTAGATGAAATAACCCAAAGAAACATAGTCTGGCAACTTTCAAAAATCCCATTTGGGGAAAATCCATGATATTCCAGCTCAGCTGTAACCTGGTTTGGCGTAGCTTGAGATGAACCAACGGCATGTCTCGCTCCTGGAGGAGACCCCATTCCGTGGTTGTAGTTTATCCCAGTTAATCACAGAGGAGGAGAGAAGACGCTCCCGTAGTGTGTTTGCAATGTGAGCGCAGTTTGGGAAGCTGGCAGCAGCTCTGCTGAGTGCAGCTTTGCTAAGCACAGTTTAGGCAGTCCCGGGCCTCTCTGTGTCCCTTCACTCATCCTGTCCTTTTGCTGATAGGATCTTGATAAGACCCAGGAAGAAATAAAGAAGCACCATGCCAATATCAGTGAGCTGAAGAAGAACTTCATGGAGTCCGTCCCGGAGCCTCGGCCGAGTGAGTGGGACAAACGTTTGTCCACCCACTCCCCTTTCCGGAGCCTCAACGTCAATGGGCAGATTCCCACGGGAGCAGATGGAGTGAGTACCTCGGCATGGGGGGTTCCAAGGGCTGGCCTTGCAGTGTGGGACTTAGCCTCAGCTCCCCTTAGCTTCTGCTTATTTTCAATTTTAATAGTTAGTATTGACTTGTAACATGTAGAATGTTCTCTGAGAGAATCAAAGCTTTAGTCATAGTATCATAAAAATGTGATTTTTTGGTAGAGAAGGATGTAAGAATTCCTTAACTGGTATTGATGCTGCTTTTCCTAGTGTTGCTGTCAGTGTGATGCTAGAGAGCACTTCCCATGGCTGGTTTCGGGACTGGCTCATTCCTGGATCTCCCCAAGATGTGGAAAAACCCCTGACAAGCCCAAAATTTAAAGACCTAAATTATTACTTCAGAGATAACATTGCAGATAACCCAGTGGAGAAGCACTGGGATGGGATGATTTTTCCAAAATCAGTTTATTCTCCAGTTAATCTGGTATGTCATTGGGTTTAGACTTGCATTAGGAAAACTCCAGGTGCTGATCTGCTGTGGAGGCTTCGAGAGGACTCCTTGGGTGTCCTCCCACTCCACAGCAGGGCTGTTCAAACATGATGGGAATCTCCCTCCTCCCAGGAACGGTGTATTAGTAACCAGATACACTCACAGTTTCTCTGCTAATTTCCTTAAAAAGGTAATTTTTCAAGGAAAAACCAGTCACCACCTGGTTTCCTCTTGGCTAACAGACACTTCTGTGTCATATTGGTGGTAACTGGTTCAGATTTGGAGCTTGTGAGTAAAACTGTAGTTAGTGCCTGTGGTAATCAGTCCAAGTAGTAAATGCAATTTTTTATTGCAATGGAAAAATTGCATCCTGACTCTAAGTAGTGGCAATTGAAGACTCTCCTGGTTGAAAACCCAGTTTTTCCCCTTCCTTGCCACATCATCAGCCCTGCAGAAGAACTAGTATTTAATCTTCAAACAAGGCAGATACTTACTAATCAGGAAATAATCTTGCAGTGGATGGAGGGTTATTGTAACATGTACAAGGGGTTTAACACCAAGTTTACTACAGGCTCCTCAAAGCTTGTAGTAAAGCCAGGACAGCTAAAGGGCCTTTTTTTGCCTGCTAGAAACATGAGATCTCCAGAATGAACTTAGTCAGGGTTGGTTGTTACAGAATCTCAGAATGGTTTGGATTGGAAGGGAACTTGAAGCCCATCCAGTCCCACCCCTGCCATGGCAGGGACACCTTCCACTGTCCCAGGTTCCTCCCAGCCCCGTCCAGCCTGGCCTTGGGCACTGCCAGGGATCCAGGGGCAGCCACAGCTGCTCTGGGCACCCTGTCATTGGGATTACCCTGTTTAACACATGGATGGACTTTGCCCTCTGTTGCTGAGCCTCAGTGTAGATTCCCTAGGAATGTGGGCAGCAGAGCTCTGCTCGCAGTGCCCCGTGGGTCTGAGGGTGAGGGTGGGACAGAGCAGAGACTCTCAAGCTCACAACTGTAGTTCAAGAATGTTATTCTTGGTTTTTATGAAGAATTTCTTGCAAGGTGACCACACTGAGGTCTTGAAGGGCTGCTGGTCACCATAACTGGATGGTGTGGGCTTGTCCCACCTAAGGCTGCAGTGGGTCTGCAGCACTGCAGAATTGGTGTCAGCTTTGGATTTGCATTTCTGGAAATTCCTTCTTAATCTGGTCCTCTTTGAAGTGATCTCACTCTGAGGTGGCCATGTCCTCCCATGAACTTCCAGAAATGCATGTTCCCCAGGCACTGACTGGGGAGAAAGTTTTCCTTTACCTGCATCTGTTGAAGGATCATAAATCAGATGGTGATTAAGGATGGTAAATCATTGTGCAAAGCCATTGCTCCTGTTCATGGTGGTACCTTCACCCCACCTTAGTGGCCAAGGGGTTTTTTTGCCAGGGGCCACTTTTCTGCTATTCTTGTATGTTTTGTTACGAGACAACTGAACCTTAACACGCTTTGTGTGTCCAGGTCAAGAAAGTCACTGTCCCATCTTCTGAGAGACAGGTTGGTGGGCTTGAGGTAAAGCTGCTGCTCTGATCTGTGCTTCTGAACCAGACTTGCTATTGCAATGGCACTGAGCAAAAACTCAACAGCAGCTGCTGGATAACGTTTTTCTTTTGGCTACATGAAGTAGTTTCATAACTCATACCCAGGGAACTTTGGCACTGCTGCAGCTTTTGCAGCTTTCAATTTTTGCTTATTTTGGTGCATGGCTGGTTCGAAAAAGCTGCATGACTGATATAACTGTGTATTAGGAGACAAAGGCAATTCTGAAAATTTAACTGTTCCCTGTTCTTTTTATGTTGTCTTTCTTTCCGTTTTTTTGTTGTTTTAATGATCATGTTACTCTTGCATTTTATATTTTCTTTTGCTGCCCAGTCTCCCAGCTACTTTCTCCCGAATTCTCACCACTTAGGGGTGTGCAAAGAACCAGTCCCAAAATACTGCACTGACCAGCGGAGGTTGGCTCAGCTGAGGGAGCTTAGAGCCAAGTTTTTCCTCTCCTAAGTACACTTGGGTTTGACCAGGGCTGGCAAACTAAAGGGATGCAGAGTTACTGAACAGCAACATTCCCACAATCTTCCCTTTCTTCAGCGGAAGTGCTGAAGCCCTTGCATGGTCTCGTGTGCTGATTTACTCATTCTGGGTTTTTATCATTCTTTAGACTCCAGAAACAAAAGTGCTAAAACACAGAGCAAAATTCCAGGAGTTCGCACTGCTCCTCCTGCCACCCTGCCCGTTCCATGCGTGGGATTTGTAAGATTTACAGTTTTTCACTTGTTCCAATAGAATTTTCAAACCAATAGATATTTTGATACTCTGGTCAGAACTTTGAAAAAGCGTTTTGTATCTGCTCTGCAGTCTGGCCTGTTCCGTGGGATTTTCCAGATGCTGGGTTTTAAGGGCACTGTAGATTAGGGAGCTGTCAGAGACCACATTTTGTACTGCACCTTTCCTGTTTTGAATGCCTCAAACTTTTTTCTCAACCATTCCAATTCCAAAACACTGTGGAAGATTTTGAGCATCCACTTTTCTGGGAGGGCAGGCACCAAACACCCATGATCCTTCCTGATGCAGATGTTGATGAGCTCTGCAGAGAGAACATGGTTCTGTAACTCCAGGGCTGGTGTGACCCAGGCCACCAGCAGCTCTGCTCCTTGTGCAGTTTATTTTATGTTGAGAAGAACTGCCCTAATGCTTTGCACATCTCCAAGTGTCATTTTGGGCACTTTCCATCTGTCATTTTTGTTCATCTCTCTCTGTCTTTCTTGATCTTCTACCACGAAAGCAGACACGGGAACGGCCTCTGTTAGTACAGGATGAAGACAAACTAAAAAAGCAGGAGATATCTACTGAGACAGCCTTTCCCCGGCCAGCGAGTGAAGCAACTCTTCCAAAGGTTTCTATTGCAATCCCTGAAGAGCAGAAATCACTCAAAAAGTGTCAGCTGTACTCTAGCATTTTTCCTTCTCCACGTATTCCCTTTATGATGTCCTTTCTCCTGGTCATAGCACTGACTGTTTGGTGGCTGCTCTTTCTCTGAGTGGCAACAGGGTCATGTTGAAACCTCAAGACAAAAGCTCCTGAATTTCTTGGCTATAGTCCTTGCTGCATCCTCCTTGTCCTGGTCTTTGATCTCCGTAGTTCCCTGTCCCAGGGAGGGACACCCTGTGACTGTCGTGCTAATCCCGCCATATATCCTTGTGTGGCTGTGATCGGACCTGGCAGGAGCGGTCGTGGATTGCCAGCTCCATTCTGAAGTTTCCTATGGTGCAAAAGCAAATTCTTTGAACTGTGTTCCCAGCTGCTGTGGGAGGGCAGATGGGGGGAGGAAATCATGGGAGGAGAGTCTGGTTTCCCAAGCCCCTGAAGACTTTCCATAGGAATTGCTGGAGAATTGCTTTAAAGCTTGTTGTTTTAAATGTAAGATATTCACAAGCTGAAGAACATTTGACGCTTATCTAAAAGGGGCTTTACAGGAATCTGCTGAATCACAGAATCCTGGAATGGTTTGGGGTTGGAAGGGACCTTGAAGATCATCTCGTTCCACCTTCTGCTATGGGCAGGGAACCTTCCACGGGACCAGGTTGCTCCAAGCCCTGTCCAACCTGGTCTTGAACCATTCCAGGCATGGGGAATCCGCAGCCTCTGTGGGCAACAAGAGGTTGAATCTCTAGGAAGAACATTGGAATCTGATCGGTAACCACTCCATTTCTAGGAAACCCAGACAGGCATTTAAATTAAAAGTACTGGTTGTCACTGCTGCTCTTGGTAATAACTTAGGGACAGCTTTTCATTTCCTAGTGGGGGAAGCCTTTGTCAAAGTATCCCAGCTTCCCTCTCCACCCCTATTTTCATACCCAAGAAAATACATAATGTTATAGGAGAAAACCCATTGCAAGGAGATATTTATTGTAAACATAATAATTTTTTTGGAATCTGATGGTCTTGGTGCACTTGGGACGTGTTTTATTTAAATTGTGTGGAACTAACTGACGTGTTTGCTCAGGTTACAGGGATGGAGTTACCTGCTGTTTGAGCATTCCCTCGGTTGGCATGTTGGCTTGGCCACATCAGGACACACTTCTAATGTTAAAGCCCTCTATTGTTTTTGACTTCTTTAACCAAACTGTTGCATGCCGGTCGTTGTCTATTGCCTGCAATGTAAGTGTCTGGATGATGCTCCCTTTTAGCCAAGTTATCCTGGCTGAGCTGTGCAGGCTCCAGCCCAGCTGGGCTGAACAGAGCTGGTTTGTGAGCTGGAGGGAAGGTGGGTCTTTGTGTCTGAGGGGTTTCTTTTCTGTAAATAGTAATGATGGGGCTGAGCTGAGCCCCCCGTTTCTCCTTTCATCACTAACCTGTGTCTCCTGTGTCCACTGAAGGACTGGGCTGGACACAGTCGCTCTGAGAACACCCCCTAACGCCACTAGTGGTGGCAGCTGCTCCAGCAGCATGGAAGAGGAAGGAGCAGGCCTTTATTACTTGGACTAAAATGTGTGAATATATATAAATACCTGTATTTATAACCCTTTCTAGATCTGTATGTGTATGAATAGTGTTATTTAGGAAGCTAGTAGATAAGCTTGAAGGAATAAGGCAAACATGGCATGTGCTGTCTGGTCTGAGGGTCTGTGGGGTATCATGGACCACTCGAGCCACCTCTTGCTTTCGATGTCCAGGTTGACGTTCTAAATGCTGTCTCAGAAACTTAGGTTGCTAGTGAAACCACAGGAATCTTTCCAATTCCTCTTGTAACCTGCTCCAATTAGTTCACCGGTTTGTGCCTTTAGGACTTTGTTTTGTGAGGATGCTGATTTTTCATTGGAAAATATCCTTCCCTTTTTAATATACTGCCTTTAATACACAGTCTTCCTCCTTTGGCACTAGGAAGTGTAGAAGTCAGAGGGTTGTTGTTCAGGCATAGTCTGGTGTGAAGGAGGGTGTTGGCAGGCAGCATCCCTGAATCCTTGGAGCATCTCTTAGAATGCACTTGGACTCCAACAGATTGGGAGTGGAGTTTAGGAAGACAGAGGCGAGCCCTTGAGAGGAGAGGTGGGAGAGGATGCTGGGGTGCCGTGTGCTGTGCAGAAAATGCAGGAAGGAAGAAGTCAGGGGATACTTGTGGCTCGCATTCCCTGCCTGCATCTCCTTCCCAAAATGGTAATAGTTGTGATGAAGAACACGGATTGTTTCTTTTCCCCAACCTGGCATGGAGAGGGAAGAAACAGGAGTTGTTTAGATCTCTCTGTCCATTTTCTATCTGTATTTCCTGGAGAAAAGCAGGTTGAACACACAGGTGCTTCCTTCCCAAAGCCATTGCTCGGGATCACTGCTTGGGATGCTGCGTTGAGCACTGCTGAGTTTACTGCATTTCTGATCCGGTGACAAGAACTTGGAAGCCACACTGGTGGCTTTGGCAAAGGCATGGTTTTTGTTGCTCTGTCATCCATTTCCAAAGGACCTGAAGTCTAAAACTCTTTGCCTGGAGCAACCTTAGACCAGAGTGCTCAGGGTGTCTTGTCCCAGTGGGATAAGAGATGGGCTCTGTCACCTCTACTCAGTTCTATAACTCTTTAATTCAAATGGTCTGTTTCACTCTTTTTTAATCTTGAAATAAGGCTGGTCATCAGCAAAAAACCTTGGAAACTTTACACTCTGAGAATGCTCAGGAACAGTTTTGGGATTTATATACCAATTGTCACTGCAGAGTATAAAGAAATTGAACAAATGCTTTCTATTTCTCTGGCAGTTTAGAGGCCAGTTATCCATATTCATCCAGGTAGATATGATCCCTCCTGACAGAGGAAACCTATAACTTACCAGGAACAGAAAGCTCGTCTGTCCAACGCCCCAGGGATGTGCCTGCTGGGCTACAGCCCCTTTCCTAGTTGCTCTTCTGCTTTTTTTCCTGTTTGCCTGTAATGCAAAGGGAGTGACAGTCCATGGCAATCCACGTAAGGTCTCATTCCTGCACATTCTATATCCCATTTGTGCACATTCCATATCTTTTACACCTTGGTGCTGTGGTTTCCCCCTTTTCCTGCAATGTCAGCACGGGATGCAGCACTGAGAGGAGGATTTTGTGAGTCCTGCTGTCATCCCTGTGCACAGGGAGAGCTGCTTGGCTCTAGTGCTGTTTAAGGGCTGAGATCTCAAGGCATCTATAAAGGAACCAATGCGTGTACTTTGCTCCTATTTTCCTCAGGAACAAACTTGCTGGGAGCACCAGCTGCTCCTGGCTGC
Organism: Callaeas wilsoni; assembly: GCA_013398955.1. Classification (NCBI taxonomy): domain Eukaryota; kingdom Metazoa; phylum Chordata; class Aves; order Passeriformes; family Callaeidae; genus Callaeas; species Callaeas wilsoni. The sequence goes on from VWPU01019014.1 coordinate 20,029, forward strand.
CTGCCCTGACACCGGCACCCATTGACCCAGGGGTTCACGCACCCTGTTCAGCCTGGCTGCTGCAGTGCCAGGCTGTGAGGGATGGAGAGCTGAGTTATCCCTCCTGCAGGGAAGCTGGAAATGTCTGCAGCATGTAACGTCATCCAGGATGGCATGAGAAATCCTGGTCTTTCAATGTGACCTGCTGCAGAAAATGGCATTCTGGTGATTGGCATGCTGATGACACAGGCAGGATAAGTCTGCCAGCAGTTTTGCCCAGTGTTTTGCGGTGTGGTCACTCAGCTCTTTGATGCTCATATGTGGGATCCCCTTGGGAGCTGTTGAGGGTTCAGTGTTTCCCATCATGGTACTGACAGTTGGCTCCACACTCACTTCCTGAATGTCCTTACCTGGATTCCAGCTCTTCTGAGCGCCACCTAAAACACAGAGGAGTTTCTTGTGCTTTCTTGCTTTAGGAAAAGGTGGACATCAGTATTTTGAAGCAGCAGATGTGCCAGAGCCAATAGCTTGGAACTCAAATTCAGCTCCAAGGCTGCACTGGGTGTGGTGCTCTGTGTGTGGTGATACTTGAGGTCTTCATTTCTGTAAAACAATATCCCTTTTCCTTTTTCGACTGCCGAAAGGGAGCAGATAAATGAGGATGTTGGCTGCATCTCCTCCCACGTCATGCTTCACTCGGGGAGTGATAGAAGGTGAACTGAGGACTCTCCATGGGCAGCTCAGTCAGGGCAGTGTTCAGCCAAGGCTGGCTCCCCTTCCTTGTGGTTTGTCCAGTAACTAGTGATGACCCGAAAGAGTAGGTACTCTATATCTCCCTCCCATCCTGAAATAATCAGGAGAGGTAGATTTCCTCAGCGTCAAGGGAATTAGTTTGTGTTTGGAGGAATAAGGCTTGGCTGTACCACAGACTCCTGGGAAAGTTATCATAGAATCATGAAATATCCTGAGCTGGAAGGGACCCACAAGGATCATCAAGTCCAGATGCTAATGATTATGGGCAAAGTGTCTTTCACTTCACATCAATGTCAGTAATTTGTCACTCTGTGAATTTTTCTTCTGGTTTATTGGGTTTTCTTTTTTGCTTGTCATGAGTTGATGGTGCCTGTTCTGACCTACAGGATGAGGGAGGGAGATTTCTGGATAAATTCAGCCCAATAAAGGGTTATGGACTCATGCAGAAACTCCTTGGTCTGTACTTATTAATGGGTGACACTGGAGAACCTGACAGAGGTGGTTCCTCTTGTGTCTCTGTTTGCATCTGTTACGGTTTGTGGGGCTGGAGGGAAGGACTGCCCTTGGTTTGGGCCCCTATTGGATCTTTTAGCAGTGGTAGACAGTCCTGTTGGATCAGTCTGTGGGGACTAGAAACACTTTCTTTTTTACCTAAAATGCTCTCTTTTGGAATACTTTTTTGGTTTTGTATTTTTTCTCAGATTTTTCTTTGTAAATATGTACATTTATCGTTAATAAATGTTACTGCAAATCAGATCTTTCTTTCCACTGGTTATTAACCAAAAAAGCTATATATGACCTGTGTTAATGACTTCCGTGGACTAATCCTCAGTATTCCTTTCTCAAAGCAGGAGCCATCAGACCCTGAGTCACTGCTGATGGCATTCGGGGTGTAGGGTCTGCTGGACACTCTTGGGTGTGAGTTGGGTGCTCCTGGGGAGAGGAAGCACACAACGCTGCAGCTCTAAGCTCTCAAACTGACCAGAATAACTCAATTGAGGGTTAAATCTAGCTTGATTTAAGACAGACTTTGTTTGCAGGAGCTCTCTACCAAATGCTTAATGTCACTCTAACACCTTCTCCCTCTTCACTTTGGAGACTGAGTGGTAGGAAAAATCACTTACAGAAAGTTGTTCTGAGAGCAGAAGTGAGGCAGGTCCTGCACAGCTCGGCTACAAGAGCCTCTGTCCCACCTGGCATGTTAATCTGGGGACAAAAATGCTCCTTTTGGGTTTTGTAAGTGAAGAAACCACATTCCTAATGAACCACCGTTCCTCAACTCAGTGATACAACACAAGCTTCTGGTGGGTTTTGGGTGGTTGAAGCTCAGATTGTGTTTAGAGGCTGTGTCAAAAGTCATTTTGAGTCCCAAGTTCTGTGAGATTACAGGAAGGCAGATCTGGCTGCTCCTGCTGCTGGTTCCCGAGATGAGCCTGCCACCAAGGCAGAGCTGTAACTTCATTTATGGAATGAGGGAAGTGGAATGAGCAGCACAAAACTGATGGCATTTATAAACCCTGATTTTATCCCTTCTTTTCACCTGCTGCTGCTGCACTAAGGCAGCTCTTGCAATGCCACTACTTTGTTCTCTGCAGAGAGTTTTGAAATAAAAAGCCCTTCATGCGAGAGTACCTGTCCCACAAAAGGGATGGGAAGAGGACCAGTGGGGGTGGGCAGAGAACTCATATTGCCCAACAACTTTATTTTGATAATTTAAGTCTGGATCTTGAGGTTGTTTCATGTTTCCAAGTCATCGATGCAATGATTGGAGGTGGTTGCTGTGTGTTGTGTAATAGATTGGATTCTTGTTCATGACAAAATTTAATCTTTTGAAGCTTCGAGCACACTGTGTGTTGTCTAGCATTACTTTTAATTTTGGTCAAAATCTCTTTTATCCTTCTGTCGTCTGAGTAGGCTGGTCAGGATGTTGTGATCAGATCAATGGCAATGAAAAAATCCGTTGAAAACCACAAATCCGTGGGTAATGTCCATCCTTTTCAATGCCAGGGTATGTTGAACAGCTTCCAAAAGTTTTAATTCCTACCTTAAGGCAAAGCAGTTCTGTAAGGCAGTGGCGGGTACTGTAAAATAAGGATCTCTTGTTTTCTGCTTTATAATACTTTTTACCCAAGTGCTTTGCCAGCTGCGAGATTGAGCATCAGTTGATCTGGGAGCGCTCTCTGGTGAGTGTGGTTTGCTGCAAAAGCAACATCATCTCCTTGTGCATCCCTAGACAGTCACTCCGAGCCTGTGAGCTTCTGTGGATCCTTGTTTGGGGATAACCTAATAACAGCGTCAGCAATTCCATTGCCATGCTGCTAAAGAACAGGACTGGGAAGTATTAACTAGCTGGGATTCCTGGCATTTCATGTGGTGGTTGTAGGGAGTTACTGTGCACTATAATTTCATGGTTTTAGCAATTTTTATTAAATAGTAACTGGCAGCTGACATCATTTTAGCACTCCTTAAGTTTTCTGCAGGATAGTAGTCTGATTTGGAGTGGGAGTAATGGAATATTCGACAAAGAGAGGCAGCAGCATGAAAAGAAAATCCTCTCTGACACCACAGGGCAGCTGAGTCATACAAATAGATCCTGATCCAAAACAGCAGGGTCTTGAAAAAATGCAGGCAAACCAATTTATACAAAACCACTTTTTGAGAAAAATAAATCCTTTTGGCCACCAGTATCAAACATGCAATTAAGCCTGTTATTAATTTATCCCCAGTCTGAATTATTGTGTGTCACTACATTGCAACGCTTCGGCTGTATCCTCAGGGGCACAAAGATTTGTATTTCAAAGGTGGCGCTTTAGTTGCAGTCATGTCTGGGTCAGTTTGTTTCTTCTGGGGCATTGCATCCTGTCCTGTATTTAATTTACTCTGTGTTTGGCTGCTTCGTGCTTGAGTTGGGCCTCACTGTTTTGGGGCTGTGTCTCTGGAAATGAGTAGCTGGCAGTCCAGGCACCTCTCAGGTTTCCTGGGTCTCAAGGTGAGCTTGGAACTCTGCAAATCTGAGCCTTAAACATAGGACTGCTTTGGCATTTGCAATTTAAAACAAATCTTGATAAGATCAGAATTTGTAACAGATGCTGAAATTCCTGTGAGGGAGTTTTACATAGATAACTTTACCTAGGAACAAATACCTTCCCATTAGTTTATCTTCTTACAAGTGGAATAGGAAGGCAAGGCAAAAAGTGCTTCTGATCACTTGATCTTATCAGGATTTCATTCTGTCTTTCCAGCTTGCTTGTTTGCTGCTGCACTTGGCTCTGCTGGTAACCAGTATACCCACGGCAGAGGCTCCATTCCAGCTCTCCCTTCCTTTATGCATCTGTCATACAAGATGCTTCCAAAATGCAAATTATTTTCTCTGTCTGTGAAAGGGAAATGGGAGGTTGTTTTGACTGTATACAAATTTTTGCCTCTTAGATACATCAGTGTTCGTGTAGCTGCTTAACCTGCTTTGTTTTATCTGTGATTCTTCTCTTGGCTGAATAGTACCCCAGCTCTTACATAAGGAAATCTCACTCCTAAGGCATGTTCCATTAAACTCCAGAAGATGAGCTGTGTCTTCTCAAGGTCCCATGAGTAATTTGCAAGGTTGAGAGCATCTGTAATTAAGGGAAAGTCAGGATGTTGGCAGCATGTAAATTCAAGTTTTAAACCAAAAGACATGGCTGTACACAGCTGATAACCCCATTCATGTTCTGTTTTGTGGAATATTGCAATGTAGAGTCTTGTGTAAGGAAATGAGGGTGGGATCTCGATATGATATCATAGAATATCCTGAGTGGGAAGGGACCCACAGGATCGCGGATTCCAGCTCCTGGCCCTGCCCAGACACCCCAAGGATCCCACTCTGAGCATCCCTGGGGAGCCTGGGCAGTGCCCAGCACCCTCTGGGGGAAGAACCTTTCCCTGATCTCCAGCCTGAGCCTGCCCTGGCCCAGCTCCAGCCGCTCCCTGGGTGCTGCCCCTGTCCCAGGGAGCCGAGATCGGAGCTGCCCCTCGGGAGGAAGCTGCAAACTGCCTTGAAGTCTCCCCTTAAATATTCCCTTGGAGAAACACATGTGGAAGTGGGTTTGGATCAGAAATAACCTTTCCCTGTGAGCACAGTCTGACCTGCCCATCTCGGTGCTGCTTACTCTCCCTCCACTCCTATTTAAATGCATTTTGCTAAGCAATATCCCAACGACTTAAGAGAAGCACAGGAGGCTGGAAATTCTAATGGATAGAAATCTTACAGCTAACCTGACTGCAACATAAAGAAGCAGAGAGCTGAAAAATACCCATGAGAAATGGGGGAAGAGCAATTTCTTGAAATGATACTTAAAAAAGCATCTATTTCTTCCTACATAAAGTGGTTCCTGCTCTTACCCTACCATTGAGCTGTGCCATTAGAGGAGGTCAGTCAAAGCAACAGCCTCTGGTGTATAAAAAATGAATCATACCAAATAACCTACAGGCTTCAGGCCTCACATTTTAAGCACAAATTACAGTTTTTTGGTTGCCCAGGGAATCTTATTAGAAAGTGAGGCAACAGTTTCAAGGAGTTAAAAGCAGAATCATGGGATGGTTTTGGAGTAGTGTGTGGGTTTTGTTGCCCATAGAAGTTTTGGATGTGCACAAGTCCCCACTTGATACACTGAAATTATTCCAAACTGAGCAAAAAGCACTTAGTGGTGGCTCTTCCTCTGGATGCAGAGTGTTGTTTTCATATTAATTCCTTAAAATTTAGGAGAGTGGATTATTAATGTACCAGGAAGGCCGTGCCAGTAAATGCGCTGGGTACATCACATAGCTCAGAGGTTTTCCAGTGTCCAGCCCCACTGTTGCATGTGTTACTGGAGATGTGATATATGATAAGAGCCTGATGTTTTGCCTTGATGCCTTCTGACCTCCTGCTCTCCCTAACTCCCTGCTCTCTTTCTCTCTCCCTGGCCTTTTTTGTGTATCCATTTCTTTTTAGAAAATGAGTGACTTTCTCTCCCGAGAGGATGTGGCTGCAGTGGCAGAGTGGAGCAGTTTTAACACTGGTTTTGCGTGGGAGGGCTCAAAGCAATCCATAGTTTTTAGTGAGACTCCAGTGCCACCCGCCTCACAGCCTTCTCCCAGCTGGCACTTCGGTGCTTCCTCCCTGGGCAGCGAGGAGGAGGAGAAAGAGGAGGAGGAGGCGGTTCCCAGCCGCCCCGCCATCGAGGAGGACCTGACATGTGGAAAGGGGGTTTGTGTGGATGTGGAGAAGGACTCGGAGCTCTCTGAGCCGGAGCCCCCCCCCAGCCCTGCCACACTTCCCCAGCAGCCCTGGGGAGGAGAGGAGGAGGAGGAGGTGGCAGAGGATGGTGAAGACAGCTTTGCCTTTAGAAAGCCACATGGCGAGTGTCCCAACCCAGATGCTCCTAACGGGCTGCCGGAGCTCATTCGCTGCTTCCAGGTAGTGAGCCCAGCTCCTGCACCCCACGCCCCGACTGCCTTTGGAGTGGGAACCCAAACACTGCAGCAAGCAGATGCCACAGACCCGCAGAGGAGTTGGGTTTACTTGGCTTGGACTCGTGATCGGAGCTTATGAGCCGGTGAATCTCCTGCAGTCAGTGCAATAAGACCCTCTCAATTTATCTTTGAATTAAATATGAGCCACTGTCAATTTGTCTTTGCATTAAATATGAGTCCCTCTCAATTTATCTTTGCATGAAATACAATTGCTGCAGCACAATGCCCTTTGCTCTTCTTGGATTGAAGCATCCTGTGGCATTCCCACAAAAAGGCAATATTTACGCTCAAAAACTGTGTAATTTTAGCTCCTTAAGGGTTTTTCTGGCTCTGGCTGGACTGGTGGCTGACCCTCAGCACAGCGGAGCAAATTTGAGGTGCTGTCCAGCGTGTTTCGATGCCCACTTTGTGCTCCCCACTGTGGGAGGGATTTTTGCCTGCTCCAGTGTTGATGTTGCTTTTGGTTCAATAGATGCCCATTTCCCCCTTAATGATCGCAGTGGCATCTGGCAGGGGTGGAGATGGTGGCAGAAATCGAGCCCTCTGGGAAAGCGCTGGCTCCGAACTAACTCTGTCTTCTTCTGGATAATCATCAGGTGGTGGAACAACTGATTTCTCTCCACCCTTATTTTTCTTTCTGTTTTATCTGACATTGATTTAATAAAAGTTAAAGGTCTGATGAGAATTTTTAATAACACAGTGTTGCTCTTGAGGTCAAGATAAAGCTGCTCAGTTGTGATCAAGTCTTTGTGTGCTCAGGGTTGGTGTTAATCCTGACATTGGCATCAGCAGATGAGGGTCATCTTCTCCTGGCAACTGGCAATGAGCTTCTGGTAATTAGAAAGTTAAGAATCAGTGGAGACAGCATCCGTGGTGGTGTGACACACCCACTAAACCCTTAATGCCTGGTTTGGGCTGACCAGAGTCCACGGTGTGGGGAAGGGCTGAAGGATTTTGCTGCCTGTCCAATCCTCACGCCTGATCTCTGCCCTCGGAGCAGTGTGTCGTTCCAGAAACTTAAACCCAAAGATTTCCAGGCTGACCTTGGTTCCCACAGTGCTTTTATCAGATCAGTGTCAGAACACTTGCCAGCAGCCCAGTTAGGATGTGGAGATGGGAACTGAGTGTTTACAAGGTGTTTTTAACCCTGTCTCACAGCCCCCACTAGTGAAGACACAGACTGTCACCATCTCTGATGTGTCCAGCGCCACCAAAAGCGAAATTCCCACAAAAGAAGTCCCCATTGTCCACACGGAGACAAAGACCATCACCTACGAAGCTGCACAGGTAAGATGTGTTCTGATAAATTTCCCAGGGGCTTAATTAAACTCAAGTAAACGTTTTGTTTCCAAATCCTCAGGATGAGACTGGAGCACCTGCCTTTCTCTGCACATTGGAGTGCCGCACAGGCATTAACTGATGCTGTGGACACTCTTTCCAGGTGCAGCTGGTATTTTTAGAGGAGCAGTGGTTTTGCTATTCCTGAAGAGTAATTATATTTTCAAGATACGCTTGCAAACAAAATTTATCTTCAGCTGCTGATGGCTTCAGGATGTGGGTTTGTCTGTACAAAGTTAACCTGAGCTGGCTTTTTTCCTGCAAGAGATGCCTTGTCTTGTTTTCCCAGCTCCCCCAAAGAGACTGTTTATGCCTCTTCAAAACTTGGTTTATAAATTATTTGGTCGTCCTTAGGTTTCAAGACTGAAATGCTTGTTAAACACCAAATGTTTTGTATGAAATGCGACCTGAGTGGGTATGTGGTGACTGGAAAGTAAAAATGTTAGTGGAGCAATGTTATGAAGCAGAGGATATGCAGGTATGGATTCATTGCTGAGGTTAAAATTAATCCTCAGTCTAAAACAGGTTTTAATCACAGAATCACAGGATGGTTTGGAATGGAAGGAATCTAAGAGTTCACCCAGTTCCAGCCCCCTGCCATGGGCAGGGACACCTTCCACTGTCCCAGGCAGCTCCAAGCACCATCCAGCGTGGGACACTTTCAGGGATGGGGCAGCCACAGCTGCTCTGGGCAACCTGTGCCAGGGCCTTCCCACCCTCACAGGGAGGAATTCCTTCCCAATATCCCATCCATCCCTGCCCTCTGCCAGTGGGAAGCCATTCCCTGTGTCCTGTCTTTCCATCCCTTGTGCCCAGTCCCTCTCCAGCTCTCCTGGAGCCCCTTTAGGCTCTGGAAGGGCTCTAAGGTCTCCCAGAGCCTTCTCTTCTCAAAGCTGAACGCCCCCATCCCTCCCAGCCTTTATTTATGTGTTTGAGATTTTGGAGCCTGTGTCAGCTTGGCTTTGCCACCACTGTGGTTGTCAGCAGCAGCCCGTGCTCTGCTGTTGCAGTAAGTGACTGTGGGATGTCACTATGGATGCAGGAATCTCATGACTCTATAATTTGGGATTCCAAAGGAATGCTGTGGCTGCTCAGCATCCTCCCCACACCAGCATCAGAGAGATCATTCAGACAGTGGTGCTGAGCATTGCCCTGGCTTTCAGCGAGTGAGTAGGTGAATAGAGGAGTTTTGCTCTAGCTGGGAAATGGAAAGGAAAAGTGATCTCCAGGGCTGGGATCAGTCGGCTGTGCGTGCACAGGGTGTGATGTGCCATGAGATCTCCTCCAGACTGTGGAAAATGGTCCCACCTTGTGGTAGTTCCAGATATTGTCCCAGTGCTGAGCGAGGACGCTGCCCAGTAGGGACATGGACAGTACGGCCAGGATGACTTAGTTTGGGATTTCTGGCAGACGTTGAGCGGCTGAGTCAGGCAGGATGAGATCCAAGAACCAGCTCTAAAAGTTATGCCTGTTTCAGCAGATGTCTGGATGTTCTTTGCTTCTGCAGAGCATAAAGCGAGGGGTGTGCAAGGTGTTGTCAGGAGGGAGGAAGGGTGACAAGTACCTTCTGAATCAGGTTGTGCTCTTGGTTTTGTTGATCTCCATGGATGCAGGCAGGTGGAATTTGGGATCAGTGTCTGTGTTGGTCTCCCATCATGGTTCAGGCATGGATGGTACGACCAGCACTGTGGGGCCAGCAGCGTGCCCAGATTTGGGTACATCCCAGCCCTCCTGGTCTGAGGGGTGTCACAGGTCCTCCCTGAAGGATCTGTGTTTTTCCAACCTTAAAGCACAGGGACTTTGAGCTTTCAGAGACCTGCCCAGCTCTTGCGCACCTAGGCACAGGTTGACTTGTTGTGTCTTGTGGTCCACAATGGAGCTGCTGTCCTCTGTCAGATTGTCCTCTGTCTGGCTCTGGTGGTGTGGAGCCCCTGCTTCTGTCCTCACTGTTCAGGGACTGATGGCCTGTTCTTGTGTCCCACAGGCAGATGGTGGCAATGTGGATTTAGACCCTGGCATCTTGCTGACTGCCCAGACCATCACTTCAGAGACCACCAGCAGCACCACCACCACCCAGATCACCAAGGTAACACCAGTTCAAACAACAGCCTGATGGAGAGATGGGCAGGGATGAATGAGAGCGAAAAAAAGCTTTTGGAAGGTCCTTTCAAATACATGATCAGTACCTGGAGCAAAGCACGAGGAGTTCAGTTGTGCCTCTGTTAAACCTATGGATTGTGCATTAATTGCAGCACAGTCTGGACACAGATTCTGACTGTCCTGTGGGACAGCAGGAAGAGCTGTACTGTAAGGAAAAGCTCTTGCCTGGCTCAGCTATAAAAAAATGACTCTTAGACAGTTTTTCCTTGAGCAGCAGCAGTTTCCCCCGTGACTCTAATGCCGGGTACAGCGGCACTATTTGGTGACATTATTTTTGGATACCGTCTTTAGACAGGCAGCCTCAGTGAGCTCAAACTCCTCTGCACTTCTACACTGACAGTGGCTTTTCTTTCTGTTCTAGACTGTGAAAGGTGGCATTTCAGAGACACGGATTGAGAAGAGGATTGTCATCACAGGAGATGCAGATGTAGACCACGACCAGGTAGGAGTGTGGCTGTGATCCAAAAGAATTTTCCAGAGCTGGCAAAAATCAGTCAGGCTGCCTGTTCAAAGACAGTATCACCAAAAAATGACCCAGGGAAATTTTACTGGGGTTGAAATAAAATTTCATATTTTTTATAAATTGTGGCTGCTCCATCCCTGTAAGTGTTCAAGGCCAGGTTGGACAGGGCTTGGAGCAACATGGTCTAATGGAAGTTGCCTCTGCCCATGGCAGGGGGTAGAATGGGATGAGGTTTTAGGTCCATTCCCAACCAAGCCATTCCATGATTCTATATCAGCAATAAATTCCTTTTTGACATTACGCAGCTGAGCCAGGAAAGCTGAATTCTATTCTGAAACTGATGTTGGCAGCAAAGTTTTGATTCCAGAATTGTTTTGGACAGTTGTAGGCTTTTTTAAAAAATCCATAAAAATGTGAAATAGAAGTTTTCCTTGGCATCTGGCTGATCTGCATTCATTTTCCCATAACTCTGAAGCACTACTGTTACTCTATAGTGCCAGAAGTCATTTCAGAGCACTCAGCACCTGCGTTACATCTCTTTGGCTTTATATGAAACCTTTCTGATGACTCAGCCTCATTGGCCTCTTGCTTGTGTTGGAAGTGATGATTTTGTCATCAGAGAATTATACTTTAAATTTAAATTTAGTCGCAAGTATCGTGGGGGTGGAAAATATTCTTATGACAAGATCTAGTTTATTAACTCCAACAGAAAATGTCTGAGATGTCTGAAATGTGCCTGTCACACTTGCTGGAGGAATAAGCAGGTTATGCTTTATTGCTCTCATGCATCTTCTGCCATGGGGCAGTGGAGAGATGGGGGATATTCTTCAAATAGTGCTTTTCCTTTCAGAAATGATGTAATAGCACCAAAAGTCACCAAAGTGTGTGGCTGAAGTCCTGAGGGCAGTTTTGGGCACCACAATTTAAGACTTAAAACACTTAGAGAGATTCCGAAGGAGGCTGTGGAGATGGTGAAGAGTCAGGAGGGGCCATGCAGGGGGTGGCTGAGGGCACTTGCTGTGTTCAGCTGGAGCAGAGGACACCGAGGGCAGAGCTCAGGGATCTGCAGCTCCTCCCGAGGGGCAGCTCTGACCTCGGCTCCCTGGGACAGGGACAGCACCCAGGGAGCGGCTGGAGCTGGGCCAGGGCAGGCTCAGGCTGGAGATCAGGGAAAGTTTCTTCCCCCAGAGGGTCCTGGGCACTGCCCAGGCTCCCCAGGGAATGGGCACGGCCCCGAGGCTGCCAGAGCTCCAGGAGCGTTTGGACAGCGCTGCCAGGGGTGCCCAGGCTGGGATTGTTGGGGTGTCTGGGCAGGGCCTGGGGTTTGACTGGATGATCCCCATGGGTTGCTTTCCAACTTGGCATCTTCTCTAATTCTATGAAGTGCATCCACTTTTCTTTTTTATGCCCTGGAGTTACAAGAAGGTTCTTGTGCCCTTGGGGACGATGGGTGCCGTGCTCTGGCACTCGGGTATGCTGACACACTCTGACATGCTGTAACTCGTGCTCTCCCATGCTGCCCTGCAGGTCCTGGCTCAGGCGATCAAGGCTGCCAAGGAGCAGCACCCAGACATGTCGGTGACCAAAGTGGTTGTGCACCAGGAGACAGAGATCGCGGAGGAGTAGCTGGGCTGTGTGAGTAGAGAGACCACCTCAGGTGGGGCAGGGGGTGATTGATCTCTGTGCACAGGAGATTTGGGTAAATAGGGTCAGAGTTGAAGTAAAATGATCATTGTTCTCTGCTGAGTCCTGCTCAGGCTGTTAGATCCATGGAGGCTGATGAGGCAGTCACAGACAGACTAATCCTGTGGAAATGAGCCAAAATGGGTTAAAAGCTGCACAGCTCCTGCCATGCTTTGCTGCTTTGCCTTCCCAAACATCTGCCATGTGCTGGGAGCACACGGAGCAGCTCTAAGTGCCACATAGACCCCTGCCCACATCAGTGCCCAGGAACCCTCAGGCTGGACCCCAAGCTTGCCTGGAAATCCCATTTTCTGCATTTTCAATAAGTTTGGGAAGGAGCTGCTAAAGGAATCCAGGAGCTCTGGCTGTGCCTCAGTGCTTTAAAGCCCATCCTGCCCCATGCCACTGATCAGAGAATCCTGGAATGGTTTGGGTTGGATGGGACCATAAAGCTCATCCAGTCCCACCCTTGCCATGGGCAGGGGTACCTTCCACTGTCCCAGAATGCTCCAAGACCTGTCCAGCCTGGCCTCGGGCACCTCCAGGGATCCAGGGACAGCCGCAGCTGCTCTGGGCAACCTGTGCCAGGGCCTCCCCGCCCTCCCAGGGAACAATTCCTTCCCAATATCCCATCTAGCCCTGCCCTCTGGCACCCTTGTCCTGTTGCTCCAGGCCCTCATCCGAAGTCCCTCTCCAGCTGTCCTGGAGCCCCTTTAGGCACTTGTCACCTGCCATTGGTGGTAACTCACCTGAAGTCAGTTCCCATCCACTTCAGGGAGGCAGATTCCTGTCTCTCCCAGCAAGCTGCTGTTGGTAGCTGTTACTTACCCTGTTCCTCTCTTGCTAGGAAATGTTCCTGCCAGCCACAACACCAGGAAAAAGAAACCCAGCAAAACTACCAAGAAACTACCTGGAGCACAAAGACCTCAGATTTCAGACTTGACACTCAGAGACATTCGTATCATTTATTAAGAGTTACGCTTTGACATTTTACTTGGGATTTTTCCAGACTCCACTGGATCCTATTGGATATAGGGTTTTGTTTTGTTGGTTTTTTTTTCTTTTTTTTATATCTATTGTGACAGAAATACGCCATATTTCTAACTGTACTGATATTTTTTACAGGTTTTCAATTTTGCATTCCCTCTCACGCAAAGCCCCTTCAGACACAGAATCCCACCTCGCAGGGCTCCAGGGCTCCCTGTTTTAAACTCGTATTCCCTCCGCCTCGTCAGGGATAACAGAGCTGTATCCGTGCATATTCCCAGTGCGGGATCTGTATGCGCCTTTGCAAAGCCATGGGTCCTTCTTCCAGGAGAGTCAGTTTAAACAGTCAGACTTTGTGCAGCATTTCCGATTGCCTCTGGATTATTTTTGTAGCTCTGGGGAGCTCCAGCCCCACTGCGACCCCTGGGCTGCTTCGAGCTCCCTCCCCACTGGGTTCCAGCCCTGATGTGTGATCACAGTAGGGTTTTGTGGTATAGCCTATGCACACATCTGAATAGTTGACTAGATTTAAGGAATACTGGAAGTTGGTTCAAGTATCTTATACTGTGAATTTTAGAGCTTTAAGAGGACTGCGATAGCATCTCGCCTTCTTCCCGTGTGTCTCTGCTGAGTGCTCCCCACCTGTTTGTTTTCTAGATGCCATTAAATTAAAAAGCCCTTAGAAGTGTGTGTTTAAGGTGTTTGGACTCGGGATGCTATTAAGGTAGGCTTGTGCAGCATTCACAGGAACTGAGCTTTTCAGTGTCATAGTTTTCCACTTGTTTGTGTTCATGATTTTTAAATTAGGGAGGGTTGTTTTTGTGTAAGTCGTGGGTTGGGTTTTTTCCCTCCCCTCACAGTGCTATTTAAAGCTGAACACGTTACCCATTTCCCAGAGCGTGTCTCCTACTATCATTTAATTTAAACTCCTTTAGACAATCCTTCCTAGGCCTGCAAGCTGCATTTGGAGAGGCTGAACAAGGAATTTTCGGAGGTGTCAGGTGTTGCTGGTTGTGATAGAGCCAAGCCACGTGGGAAGTGCTGACATTCCCCCTTCCATGCTGACCCGAGGGTCTGGATTTGGCTTCATGACCCCCTTGCTGGAATGAAATACCAGGGTGATTGTCTGGAATCTTGAGGCTGAGCTTACAGACCCTCAGGGCCATCTCCAGCATGGAGGGGGTGATGCAAAAACATGATTTCAGGGGCTGGATATGCCCCCACTGCTGCTCTCTCAGTTTTGTGGGAATGTTCTTGCCTGGTTTGTCCTTCCAGCATTTAAATTCAAGATTCAAGAAGCAAAAAACCAACCAAGCTCTGTAAAGAGTCTGCCCAGACACTTGTGAACACTTCAGTCCACTTCAGGTTGTGATTTTTTTTTAAAAAAATGTATAAATATATATATATATACACACACACACACACACACATATATATAGTGTGGCACAGTGGTAGCTGAGAGCAGGGAGTGCTCTGCTCCTCAGGTGAGGATGGGAAGAAAATGGCAATAAAGAAAAAAGCTCTCCAGTTTTAAATTTGAATAATGTTTTTCAGAAGTTACTGGATTTAGCTCAGGCTGCAATGATTCCACTGTTTAGCTGCAAACAGCCCTGGAACTACACTGGGGCTGGTGCAGCTTCTCAGCTTTAGGTGCAATTTTAATTAAGCTGTCAGTATTGACTGGCGACTCTGCTGGAGCTGCTGGATTTTGGCTCTCTTTGGGCCTTGCTGGCCCTGGGTCCTGCTCAGCCTCCAGCCCTCCCATGCCGGCAGCTGCCTCCGGGCTGCTCTGGGTGCAGAGTCCCCTCCTGGGATGCTCTGCCTTCCTCAGGGCATCATGCTTTGGGGATTTAGGGAGTCCTGGTCTGTAGTGCAGAGATTAAGTCTTCCTATCCACGTCTGAAAAGCCCTGTCCTTCCTTACTCTGCCACGCAGGCCCTGGAAGGGCTCTGTGTCCGCTGGCCTCAGCTTAGTCGGGTAATGCTTGCCTTAAACGCCCATCGTGCTGAGCACCCGCTGGCACTGTCCTTTTTCTGAGAATTGAGTTCTTTGCCACTCAGTCCTTCCTTCTCACTTGCAGCAGTACCTGAGGAGTGAAGGGGCACATGGAGCAGTGGCTGAGAGGATTTCTGGGCTTTACCAGGCAGAGCCAGCGTGATAAATTAAGTTTGTCCATAGCACTTAAAGGCACTTGGCTGTCAGGAGGATTTACGGGAATGTGGTCCCTGGGTGTTGCCTTGGGGTGTCCCATGCCCTGAGCATGATGAGTGGGACAAAACACCCTGTGCAGGGGATTTCTGGGGTGAGAAACCTGCTGGCAGGAGAGGTGGTTCCTTTCCAAAAGGATATGCTCATTGTGGCTGCAGACGTCCCTTACTAAAGGGCCCATAGACTAGAATAACCCTATTTTTATTTTTTCCCTGGATTTTGGGTGGCTGTTTCCAGGTTGTCCATTCTCACACTTGCCCCTGCTGAGTTCTTCTTCTCCTGGAGTAAATGAAACAAGTCATGGCCTCGTGTGCCCTTTGCCATCACCTGCTGTCTGACCACAGGGGTTTCCAGCCCCGCTCTCGCCAACATGGTGCCCGAGTCCAGCAGCTGGACAGGAGCCTGGGAAGAAGATGGAAGTTAAAAGCATCCAAGGCCATGGTGGGGCTGCCCACTCCCTGTCCACCTCTGGTGGGATTTAAAATCCTTGGCTCTGAGCGTGCTGTGTCAGCTCTAGGGACAAACCAGCTAAGTATGGTCTATTTATATGAATGTTCCCAGCTCTTCCCACTCCACAAATTCACCCAGAGACTGTCGTGATTGTATAATATACATTATATGGAAGCTATTTATATATGAATGAATGTTTTTATAGAAAGGAAGGCACGGAGCTCCTGTTCCCCTACATTAAACTGGAACGGCAGCTCTGGTTGCCCAATCGCAATCCCTGACCAACAGAGATGTGTTAGCAAAGGACGGACTGATTTCTGGTTTTAATAAACTGTGGTTTGCTGATTTTCCTAATTGTACAATTACCTTAAGAGGTGGTAGTGTCCCAGCCTTAGAGATGAAACTTGTAAAAAAAAAAAAAAAATTTCAGTTGAGAAGATGAAGGAGCTTTGTAAAATTTTTTTAAGGCAATTGTGAATCGTCTAGGCTAGGCATTTACACTCTTTATAAAAATAGAAACTTTTAAAGTTGGCAAAACTTTCTAGATCAACTAGTGATGGGAGCTGTTATTTTGGATTTTCATAGTGAATCAAAGGGAAAGTTGCCGTAGCATTTAGGCAGACCTAAGTGTTCAGTATTGCTTCTTGTATTGCATTTTTCAATAAATTTTCAAACAAAACTCTCTCCCTGGCGCTGAATTCTCTTCCTTCTCACATTCCTCCAGGCCTCTCTCCTTAGCCTGGCTTTGTGGTGACTTGGTTTTACCAGCCTAAACCAAAGCCCCCAAATGCAGCCACAGTGGTGCCAAAGCTCTCCCAGTCCTGGGCCAGCATTTCCCTGGGCTCTTGGTGCCTTTAAACAGTTTCCAACAGGGACCAAAGCCCCCAAAAGGGCCAGAAGCAATTCCCAGAGTTCAAGTTTGCCCCAAAGAAGCATCACTTGATACAAAACCTTCCTTTGAGCTGTGGAATTTGTGGTGAGCCCAGGTGAGGTGTGTGCTCAGCAGCTGCTGCCCAACCCTGAGTGAGTGTGATTGAACTGGACTGGGGGTAAATGTCAAATCCATCGATATTTTGGTCCTATCTGATTTTTTTTCTGGCTGCAGCAGCTTTAGGAGGGACAGAAATAAGGCACAAAAAGCTGACGGCATCTTGGCTGCAGGCCTGACAGAGAACAAGAGCCGTATGGCCCAATTAGGGCAGCTGGAGACTGGAAATGGGCTGGGAAGAGCTTCCCTGGGGACAGGGGTAGCCCCCCACAGGGGCGGCTGTGGTACCTCCCTGTGCCTCGGTTTCCCTAATGGGCAGAAAGGGAAGGGTGGCACGTGGCACGTCATGCTAAAAGCACTGAATTCCCATTGCTCCAGACCCAGCCAACACCTCTTCCACCCTGGCCCTGGACAGTTTGCTTCCAAGTATTAAATCTCAGTGTCCTGAAAAGCCAAAATTACCAAGGAGCCTCAGAAACTAACCCTGAAGAGTTGGGCAGCTGCCACCACCAGAGCTGCTTTGCCGTAAGTGCCCCAGCAATGTGGCTCACTCACAGCTCTGTGGCAGAACCGTGTCCCCTTATCTCCCAGGCTCCTGCCCTCCCCAACCCCAGTAGGCTCACACCAAAACCAGTCCTGTTCCAGGGAGTTGAGGCTTGGGGAGGTCCCAGCACCTTCAGACAGTGCACTGGTACGAGGGGTCATGGCTGGGCATGAACCACAGCCCCAAAACCATCACGTCTGGGGACAACCAACCAAGAAATGGCTTTGTCCCTTTGCTCAGCTGCACTTTGGAATGTCAGTCCCCTGCTCAGTGGCCAGGACATCATCACCTGCTCCCACTCTTGGCCCTATTGAGCGTCACCTGGGGAGCAGCTCTAAGCTCTGTTGGGGTCCTGTGGATCCCAGTCTGCTCCACAGCTACCAGCTCCAACAGCAATATGGGATTGTGCTGGACGGCACCGATGTGTCCCGGCAGAAACACTATCATCAGCCTTGGGACTTCCCCAGGGAGGGGACACATGGCCGATGGTTCCCAAGGGGCTTCTGGCACATCCCTGTCCTGGACACACTGCAGGGACATCAGTGGCACCAGGGATATGGTCCCACATTGTCCATCCACCCAAACCACGCTGCTTTGCTGGGCAGGAGTGTTGCCATTGCCAGTGAAGGGACACTCCAGCACAAGGGACGCTGGAATCCCATCCAAAATGCCTCATCTCATTTCCCCAGGGTACAAGCACAGGGACAGCAAACACCCACCTCGATGCCTAGCACTGCCTGGAGGCATCCCAGGAGACTGGAAAGGCTTTTCCTTAAAGCTCCCCTCATTCCAGCCCCTCTGGGTGGGTGTCCCAAGCCCAGGGTGCCTTTATCCACCTCACAGCCAGAGCAGGAGGGGATGTGGTAATGTTGCCTGTGGCGTTTTGCCTGGATACAAGCAAGGGAAAATATTAGGCAAACTAACACCGTGGCAATCCAGATGCAAATAAATAAAACCCCAAGCCTTTGTTCCAGCCATGCAGGAGGCAGCAGCTCCCAGCGGGCAAAGCCTGTGCTCCTGGGTGGCCCTGTACCTGCTCTAGCCCCCAGATCCCACACCAAAGGCAATGACTTTGTCTTGGAGAAGACTTTGAGAAGAAGCCACAAAAGTCACTTCCCTTCATCGCCCATCCCTGGTCCTTCCTTATGTCTCCTCCATCCTAGAACTCATCCTTGAGGAGCAGCCGTCACGTTGAGAGGAGAAAGTTCCCATTCAGTCTCCAGCTTGTTCCAGCCCAGGCTATTTTAAGGCTGTTCCTCCTGGTTTTGGGGCTCAGCAGCCAGTCATGTTCCCGGAGGATCAGGGCTGCTCTCAGGGCTCCAGGGGGAATTGCTGTGGGAGCCCGGCAGCAGTGGGGCAACTCCATCACTTCCAGCTGGGAGAGCCCAGGGTTGTTCATCCAAGGGTCTGAGACAAACAGGGCTGAAAGGGAGGAATTATGTTGGCAATGGGCCAGGTTGGGCATGCTGAGCTCAGCTCTGAGCTTCATCACTGGGGAAACTGAGACAGGAAAGAAAAGCCAAAACCAGGTGGGAAGTGACCTCAGGTCCCACAGCAGCTGGGTCAATGGCCTTGGATTCATCCCTGCTCCGTCCCCAAACCCCCAGGGAAACACCACTACAGGACTCCTGCAGATCCATGGGCATCTTTTGCTTTTTGCCCCCAGCACGGGCAGTGGTCCCTGATGGGCTCCAAGCCAAAGCCCCAGAGATTGGGCTGCAGCCCCATGCCAGCGCTCGGCTGTCAGGACACATTACATGAATGCTGACAACACTGAGGGAACTCTGGCTTTTGACCCAGGACCAGCCCCAGGGGGATCCATCCCACATTGCTCAGCCCATTTCTATAGTAAGATTAATGTGCAGAGCCTTGGGTGCCAGGGAGCCTATACAGGACACCTCCAAACCCACAGAAAAAAAAAAAAAGAAAAAAAAAAAAAGAAAAAATAAACCCCAAAACAATTAAACAACTACTCCCAAATGCACCCCAGCTCCAACCCCATTCCAGCTCCCCTGGGTACCAGGAAGCATTAGGATGGGTGCCTTTGGCTCAATGCTGGCTCATTAATGCAGAGAGGCATTTTGTATCACACTCTTGCCCTTTTTTAAAATAAAGCAACAAAAATCAGCCCCCAGCCAAAAGGTCCCAGGGTGTTACAGACAGAGGGAGCACACCTGCACCCATCACACCGCTCCTTTTTAGCCATGGAGGGCAAAAGCCACATTCGCCCAGCACAGGTCACACCGTCCCCTATGCTTCATCTTCCTGACACCTCGGCAGGAGATTTATGGACAGGATCACTCTCTCCTGGCTGTACTGCAAGTGCACGTTGGGAGCAGAGCCCTCGCCTTCCCACGGAACTTAAATCTTAAGGAAGGGCTCTCCAGCCAAACAGATTGATGGCTGTGACCTGCCCCCTGTGACTACGGGGAGAGGAGGAGGAGGAGGAGAGAGAGGAAGAAGAGCAGAAAGGGCTGCAAACCAGCCAGCAGCTGAGCAGTATCAGAGAGTTTGTCCTCAGCTGTGGCTGGTGTTCCAGCAGCAAATCTGGAGACCTGCTGGCACTACTGGGGTGTCCCCGGGCATGAGAGACCCTCTTACAGCCACCGGCAGGGTCTATACCTCCCCAGGGCACATCTCCCACATACAGCCTGTAGCAGTGGTTCCTCAATCCATTTTCTACATTTTATCCATTTTTGGCCCAAACTAAGCTGTCCTGTAGCCATGCACCCGCTGAGAGGTCCCTTGGTGGTGGGGGGTAACTGCAATTGCCTTTCGTCTCTCCAACCTCCACCCTCTGGACCAAGGAACCCCCGGGGTCAGTCCTTGTCAGCCTGGATGTGTTGGGAAAAATCCCTCAGTCTTCTTTGCTGGTGTTTTTGATGAAATCTCCCTTCTGTTGGTAGGAATCTCCTCCTGCAGTGGCCACCTCCTGGGATGGAATACCCCGGGGCGTGACAACAGCTGCATATTTAATCCATAGCGTATCCAGCCTGCTCCTCAGCAGGACAGAAGGTCCCACCAAGCACTGCCCTTCACAGGCCGAGCAGTGTGAGATCTCCAGGGCTTCCAGGATTGTTCCACTTCACAGCTCTGCAGCCAAGCAATCAAGAGAGGGATCCATCCAGGGTGTATATTTTTACTTTCTCTTTTAATTTCTGTTTCTAACCCAGCCTCATCCCTGCCCAGTTCATTCCCAGCACACTGTCAGGACAGCATACACAGCATCCATCCGCTGAAAGCAGCACTGTTAAAAACCCACAAACACTCTGGAAATGGTGTCCACAGGCAGAGCTGAAGGTGAGGGATGCACAGATGCTGCTCTCCCTGGAGAAGGCACAGGGCTTCTGACCCTGCCAGATTAATTAATCAAGCTGCTTTGCATTTTGAAATGATCCCTCTGTGACTCAGAAATGCCTCCCCTGGAGGATGCGGCTGAGCTGGGAAGGAGGATGGGGCAGGAGGAGGATGCTGGTGCAGGCACATGGTCCAGGCAGGTTCTCCTGTGATCCAGCCATTTCCCACGGTTGGACTGAGCCTCAGTCAAAAAATGAAGGGGAAAAATTAAAACAAAAGCCCCCAGTAGCTTCTTGTGCAGCTCCTTGTGGCATTTTGAGCTCCAATTTCTTGCTGCCAGTTCCCAAAGCATGGCCCAGGGCCCGCCATCAGCTCTGGCTGTAGCTGGTTAAGCCCAAGTAAAAAGTTATTTTCGGACAAAAACAACATTCTGGCACTTCCCCTGGGATGCTGCTCCAGGGCAGACCCCGATGGTGACTTTTTCTTGTTGCTGTTTATTGCATTGCATCAGTGCTTAAATAATGTTGAGATTAACCAGCTAAATAAATAGCTGAGCTTGGGCTGGTATCACTCCCAGAGAATCTTTCGGGATGCAACTGGCCCCAAACCGCAGCTGTTGGTCCCATCTCTGTTCCCTGCACGAGGGAAGCCGTACCCAACCCCTGGGGGAGGGCTGGCATTCGAAACAGAGACAGCTTTTCCCTGTAAAGCAGAAAAAAAAACCCCAAAACACTGTGGGGGGTTGCTTTTTGGGAAAAGAGGGGGTGGGGGTAGAAAAGGCAATTTCCAAATGGGAAACATGGCTGGGATGTTTTGATCTGGAGAAGGACATTGTTCCCCAGGTTTGCAAGGTCTGACCCTCTGTGTTCACTTCAGACCAGAGAGGGAGAAGCAGAGACAGGAATAAAATCCCCTAAACATTTCATACAGATAAAACAGATTTCAGCCATCTCAACAGGCCCTGGTTTTGGGAAGGCAAAAGGCAAAGATCCCATCTAGGCTGCCACAGCCATTTTGAAGCCTCCCGAGTTGCTGGAGACCAGAGCTGTCCTTGTCCTATCACTCCAATCCATTCTTCCACTCTCCCAGCATCCCAGGGCTCCTCCTGCCCAAGAGAGAGCGGGAGGGAGTAGGAAGGGATGGGATGAACCCCCAGCTCCCTTTTCTCCAGGAATCCACCCCAGTGCCAAGGCCGCCTCTCTGGCCTCATCCCATACAGCTCCTGTTCTGAATCCAATGGGCACCAAGTAACACAATGGCACCAAACAGGACCTGGCAAAAGCAGCACTGACACTCACCCACCTCTCTGCCCCTTCACATCCTTCCTCCCACCACCTGCATCCTTCATCCCACCAAAAACCAGCACAAACAAACCCAGATCTACAGAGAGGCTCTCGGAATTGCTGTACCCCAGGCGGGCAGCAGCACCTTGCTCACTGCCTGCAGCTCCCTGGGCACCTTTTACATCCCTTCTCTCCATAAAAACCCCAAACCTTGAGCTTATCACCTCATCCTGTGAATGTTGAGCAGCTGGTTCTGGAGCATCCCTTCTCCAGTGGAGCCTGGGAGGGGGCACAAGGTCTCACAGACCCTCTGGACCGACTGCTGCAGGCGCTGCCCCTCCCAGGCATCCCACAGGCAATAGAAGGAGGTGAGGCAGGACCACATGGCATCCAGGTAATATTTAATAGCCCCGTTGGGCCTACGTGCTCCGGCCAAGCAAATATTCTGGTGGGTTGAGGCTGGACAAGGGGATACCACCCCTCAAAGCATCTCCCCACCCCAACTCCGCTGAAATAAAGTGCTGTGGGGGCTGGTGAGGCTTCACCCACCCCCATGTCTCCATCCCACAATTTGTGTGGGGTCTCAAAGGGAGGACTCCTCTGGAAAAACCACCAGAAGAAGGGCTTACAAGGCCAAGTGCATCCACCGAGAAGGACATCCCAGTCTAGGTGAGTCCTCCCCCAGGAGCAGAGGGTCAGGATCTTGGCCGCCCTCAAACCCCTCCTGGATGTGGGGTTTTGGGGTCGCTGGTGGGTGCTGGTGGGTGCTGGGGGCCAGGATGAAGGATTGGGATGTTGTTACAGTCCCCAGAGGTGTTGGGGACATCAGACCCGTGTGCCCTGCTCCATCCCCACCACCCAGGAGCTGGGTCGGGGCTCGCCCTGGCTTGGGGGCTCGCTGGGCTCCAGCAGCCGGTCCGAGGACTCGCCAGTACTTTCCAGTTTGGCGTAGCCCACCAGGCTGACGTGGTCCAGCCGGGGCCAGCTCCGGTTCTTACGGTCCTTGATGGGGGCCACCAGCAGCATCCCCGGCTGGCCAAGGTCCAGGGATTTGGAGTGTCCTGGAGTGTGGAGTTGCACATCGGGGCTGAGCTCCACCAGTGGCTTCAAACCGGGACAGCCATCATCCACGCTGATGACGATGTGGCCACCACCACCGTCCTGGCTGCGGGGCGCGGTGCTGTCGCCGACGGAAAGCAGAGCCCGGGAGAGCTGTGGTGTTTCAGGCAGACGCTCAGCAGGGCCCCTCTCTGCCCTCCTGCCAGGCCCTCGCGCTGCCCCGTCCAGCAAGCAGTTGTTGAGCTTGATGATGGGCAGTGCCAAGGCCCCCACAGCCGAGGACAGGAGGGACTCGGCTCCAGCGCGGCACGGGAGGCTCAGGTTGACCTCGGTGGAGCGGAGGCTGTGGAGAGAGGCTGCAGGGGAAGCTGCTGGGTGCTGCAAGAACTCGGCCATGGTCTGGAACCGGTTGGGGCTGTAGCAGTCAGACCACTTGCTGCCGGGGCTGGGGCAGGGCTGGCAGGACAGGTCCACCTGGTAACAGCCCTCCACGCACTCAGAATTGGCCCTGGAGATGGGCTGGCTGTTCCCGTGCTGGCAGTGCCCGTCCTCGGGGCTGGTCCCCTCAGGCAGCCCCACTGCCAGGCCGTAGAGCCCCTTCTGCATCAGCCGCCGGGTCTCCATGTCCCTGTTCTCGTAGAGCATCGTGTTGGCACAGATGAAGATGAAGAGCCCAATGCCCATGATGACGGGGCCGATTAGCTTCAGCTTCTCGCTGTGGGGCACGTGGCGCCCGGCCGCCACCTCCCTCCTCATGTCCCCCACCACACTGGTGTTCCCCGTGCTGGCCTCGGTGCCCTCATGTCCCCGGTGAGGCCAGTAGCCCACCACGGCAATGGTCATGCCCACCAGGACCACCGAGATGCCCACCATGACGAAGGCTCCCGCTGGTGAGCGCATGCGGAGCTGCCCTTTCAGCGGGGGCTCTGTCGGGGGCTTGTGCTGCAGGCGGCGGCCCCGGCGCCGTGGTGGGATGGGGGGCACCGACGCCTTGGGCCCCCCCTGCTCTGGCTCCCACATGGGCCCGTTGGATTTGGCGCTCTCCACAGTCATCGTCTCTGGCTCGGCCGCAATTCCTGCAGGATGGGAGGACAAAAACGTGAGCGGGCCTCACTAGGGGTCCGTGTGCCTGGGATGCTGGAGCATGGGCACCACAGGGACACTGGGAGCAGGGGGATGGCAGGAGCACGAGGACAACGAGCCCACAGGTTACACCAGGCAGGGACTGGCAGTTTTGCTCTGCCCCATTGCTCCCCTCTTTCCTCAAGTCACTTCTCTCTCCCCACTCAGGAGTGAAGAGCTGAGGAGCCTTCCAACCCCGCTCCCAAAGCCCCCAAACTCATCCCTCTAAACCCCTGAGCTGCGCAGGAAGCGAGGCCAGCTGGGACCCTGCTCTGTCACATCCAGCACGGAGCCATCACTGGTATTGGGGCCAAGGGACGGTCCTGGGTCACCCCAATCCTGCGACAACTGCAGAAGGTGCCACCTCCCAGTCTGCCACAACAGCAGCGAGGGAAGGGGCTATTTATTCATCTGCTAGGGAAACTGAGGCACCTGGAAACCCAAATGAAAGGTCTGACACAGCTGCACCACCCAGGGCTCTGTGAGTGATGATCCAAGCACAACCTAAAAACCTAAACCAACATCGAGCCACTCATCAGATGGCAGGACCCACCAGGCCACGGAGAATTTAAACTAAAAGAGGAGTTTTTCCCAATTTTCTGCTGTCTCCTATTTCCCCTGACCTGCTCAGCCCATCGCCAGGGCCCTACCCTCAAACAGAGCAACATAAAACTCCACATCTAGGGATTTACAGTGCATGGTGTGTCATTTTATCCAGAACTTTATTTCCTAGATGAGCAAAAAGGCGTGGAAGCTGCTGCCCAACACAGCAGGTGACCGGCCTGGTGGGAAGCATCAGCTGGGCTGGCACCATTGTGCCTGGGATAAGTGGAACCCTGCGAAGCTAAAACAGGCCTTGAACAAGTCCCAGACCAAAAACATCTTTAAAAAAATATAAATAAACTCATGCTGACAGGAATCCGTGTCCTCACAGCGCCGTGCTGCATGCCCAGCCGTGGCTGGCAGCGGGGCTGCGGCAGGACAGGGTGTCCGTGCACTCTCCTGTGCCTCCCGGCACTGCCAGCACGGGCTGCCCAGGCCCTTCCCAAAGGAACATCCCAAAGGGGATGTGAGCAGGGAGAGCTGCAGGGTGGCCCCCAGCCAAGGAATGCCGTGGGAGGGGGCTTGTCACCCCATTGCATCTTAAACTGTCAAGAAAAGCATTTGGACGACACAGAATCATGGATGTTCAGCAAATCAAATCCAGAAACCAAACCCAAGGAGAGCCCTGAAGGAGGAGAGGGGTGACCATGCCAATTTTACTCCCCAAGATGAATTAAGTGCTGGGAGCCAGTGACCAGCACCCAAACAGCAGAAAACTACTAGGTTTTTTTCCCAGTTAATCATCTTAAGGTGTTATTAGCATCAGAGGGAAGGAATTAAAGATATGAGTTCCAGAATGACAGCTTGTTCCTGGCACAAGGCTGTCAAGCTGTGACAACTCAAGTAAGGGAGATTTAAAGGGAAAAAAAATAAAGTCCCAAACAAACCAGATCAAACCCCAGGCCACTGCTGAGTGGGGTGTTAAGGCTTTCTGAAAAATAAGTTGATAATCCCACATGGCAAAGGGAGAAACACAATAAACCCAAAGTAATGTTCATGTTCATCCTGAATGGAAAAATATTGGAGGCTTTAAATATTTTGCTATTAAAGGGAAACAACTGGACACTTAAACACCTCCCAAAGACTGTGGGTTTTTTGCCTCCAAATGCCCTGATTTAGGTTATGTCTCAATTTTCTCTAATTGCCTTCTTTGCTTCAAACTCTCTTAATTTTTATAGCAAACCCTTTAAATGCCTTGCTGGCTCCTTAGGGATTAAAACGAGAATGACCGCCTACATTGCAAGAGAAAGCTCTTGGACACTGACTGGGGGGGAACATGAAACCCCCACAGCTCATGGCCCCAAACTCACACAGCACACACACCAGGCACCCCCTGTTTTACTCTGCAGCCTCAGATGTGTCTCTTTAAGCCCAGTTCCTCTAACCTCTCTAACCCACCCTGTGGAACCAAGGCCAGTGTCCACAGGGACCAGGAGCACCCCTAGTGTTCCACCTGTGGGGACAAAGAGCATCCCATGGGGACAAGCAGCTTTGCTGGAGTTCTGCCTGTGAGGACCGTGAGCACCTCCCAAATTCTGCCTGTAAGGACAATGTGCATCCCCTGGATCCCACGCAGGGCAATGGTTTGGGTCCAGGTGATGTTCACCTGGGCTGCACCAGGCTGCTCTTGCCACACTTTTGCACTGGATACAGTATGGGGCTCATCTCAGGCTGCCTGGGAATGGGTGCAAGAGGATGAGAGGGCCCCACCCACCCTACATCCACAGGGTCCAGACCATGCTGGGGCTGAAACAATCCCCTTCCCACCCCCTCTCCTTTTCCCTGGGCACAGGACGGAGGTGCTGGCAGGAGGCACGGGCAGATGCCGCCAATCCGGCTGCAGGCAGGGAATCCCCTCTGTAGCCCCAGCCACTATTCCTGCCCAGAGTGCCTGGCCCTCATCTCTCCACCGCCGTGTTCTGAACTTGGAGCATTTCCTTGCTCATTGCTGGGGTTGGTTGTTCCCAGAGTTCAAAACCATTATTTTTATTAATAGAATCCCCAAGGTTATATAACCCTTTTTAAAAAAAGAAATTAAAAAAAATACAAAACCCAGCGCTGCCATCCCCTCCTGCACCCCGCAGCCGCTGACACTCCTGCAAATGGATTAATCCCACGTTAGAGCAGCGGCGTCAGACACAGCTCCGAGGGCAGGAACGGGGCTCCCGGGGGTGCCGCCAGGGCACAGGGAGAGCCCAGCCCCGTGCTGGGGACAGGCAATGGCTTGGCATTCCTGGCCACCTCCCTCCAGCCCGGAGGCAGTTGTGGATCACCAGGACCAGCTCTGAGGTTTGGATTCCCAGTGGGAAGGAATGACAGCATGGAATGACAGTACGGAACTGTCAATGTCGTTGTGGAGTGGGATGAGCGCTGCTCTGCTGCCAGGTTAAGCTCCCGATCCCCGCAATAAGCCTGGCATTAAAATAAACCCAAATATTTCTCTAATCCCCCCCATCATGAAGGCACATTGCTGGCTCCACCCTCCCACCTCAATCCTCTCCCGCAGCCTTCGCAGACTGATGCTCCTAAAATCTGACACTAAATCCCAATGTATTCAACAGCAGCAGAGCTGGGTGGTGGTAAAGCAGAATTTGGGAAGGGTCCCTCTTGCAGGTGAATCCTCACATCCCCTGGGTGTCCCTGGGATCCTCTGCCCCTGCCGTGACCACACTGCCAGCTTGAATTTGCAGCATCAAAGGCTATCAAAAAGTAGAACTGGCCTCCAAATCTCCCTCTGGATGAGGGACTGTACCGGTGTCTGGAAGTGCCACTCCAGTCCCGTGCCACAGGAGGTGCGACCCAGCTCAGTGATGGGCTGGAGGTGCAGAAATGCCATATGGAAAAGGGCCAAGTGCAAGCAGCTCTGAGGGCCTTCCCCTTGCAGGTTTATCCCTCTTGCCAGTTATCCTTCCAGGAGCTTTTTATTTTCCTTGGCTCACACCTGGAAAGGGCTTCACTGCAGAAAAGCATCCACCACACAGAAGGTAATTAAAATCCAGCATCTCCCTAGGGAGAGTGTTCCCACTGCTGCCATGCCCCATCCCAGGCTGCACTGCCCAACTGTGGGCCACGATCCCATTCTGCACCCAGGAGCCCACCCTGGATGCAGGATCCCATCCTGTGGGTCCTGTACAGTGCATCCCCCCGGGAGCTGGCACAGGAGCAGTCCTGGCTGTAATGAACACCCAAGAAATGCCCAACCAACAGAAAACACCTCCATTTTCCTTTTCTTTTCCTAGAGTACTGTGACTTTAAAGATGCTCTCCTGATTTTGGGAATAAACTGATTTTGCAATTTGCTGCTGAATCAGCCAGGAAAGCTTGCAGTGTGTCTAAAGGCCACAGTGATGGGTGAGACCCCGAACCAGCGAGCACAGCCCAGCTCCCCTCTGCCTCATCCAAGCCCTGAGGAGCCTGTGACATCCAAGCCCGTGGTGACTGAGCTCCCCCAAATCCCTCTCCACAAGGAGAGGGGACCCAGGCAGCCAAGACCTTCTGGGTATGAGGCTGTGTCGAGCTGCTGGAGCCCCCCCGGCTCTCTCACCCACTGAGAAGGTACAGAGAATGGGAATGACAGTCTCCGCTGAGATGTGATGCTTAAAAATAACTCCTTTTCAGCCCAGCCTCCAACACCGCCCCCGGCACGGGGCAGGAGGGGACCACAGGAGCAGCACCCAGGCACCGGCTCCTAGCCCATCTCACCTCCCATCCTGACTGCAGGAGACCAAAGCCAGGGCCAGCAGGGGAGCAGCAGTGATCCCAGTGCATGGCGTATCCCTCGTGCTGGATACTCGGGATGGTCTGAGCCCCCATATCCCCACCTGTGTGGCGCCTCCTCCTTTCCTAGTTTTCTGAGTTCACTTCAAGTTCCCCTCCTTGGCTACACATAAAGGTCTCATAGGGAGAGAATAAGAGAAAAATCTGCCAGACATTTTTCTGGGGGTCTCCCAGCTGGAGCAAACTCTGTCACCACCCCAGCATTGACTGGCAGCTCCCAGTCCGGAGCCTCCCCTGGGCTCATTCTCAAGAGATAAAACCTCCCTGTGTGAACATGGCACAAGCATGTTCCCAATGCAGTGACAAAATCTGTGGCTCCAGCTTTAGCTGGGGACACCCGTTAATCAACCATAATTAATTCTGTTCCCTCATAGAAGCTTCCACATAAACTCAGTAATGCTAATTACCACAGCATGGGAAGGATTATCCCCCTTCCCAGTGTGAATCACCTTCTGGTCCTGGACTGGGAGCTGTGACAGGTTTTCACCTTTGCTGCAGCACAGAAGACCCCGGGACTGAGAACCCAAACGTCAGAAGTGCCCTTTACTCCTCTCTCCACAGCAGCAGAGACCTCAGTTTTCCCAGGTGAATGGATGGGATGGAGGAGGGGTTAACACACAGCCGCCTCCACCAAGCACCTGTCAACAGAGGCATCACCCCCACACCTGGCCAGGGTGTGGAGAAGAATTGTAGCAGCTTCCCATCATCAGGTCACACATCCCAGACAGCAGCCAGGAGCCACCAAGGCCACTACCATCACTTGGAGTATGATCCAGGGAAAGATGGTGCTGGGGTGGTTTGGGGACACACGGCTTTCTCCCTCTGCTTTCCACCCTGTGCTTGACCCCAGGCAAGAGGGTCCTGATGGGCAAATGGGACGTGAGGATTGAGAGCCACCAGTGACACCAGTAGCTCCAGCTCCATTCACCTTGACTTCTCCAAACTCCTCCCTGCTTCTAAAAAACGGGGCCATGCTCTACACGCCTCTCTAGCCCTCAGGCAAAAGAAAGTGTGTGGAAACATCCCACTGATTACTAATTACCAGAGCTTGCCTTACCCAGATTTGCTCTGCTAATTAGACTAATCTCCACAGCTGGGAAATGAGCTGCAGCCATCCATGGTGAGAAGCTCACGCAACTTGGATGATGCTTAACTCTGATATGTCAGACCCCCGTGATGGGATCGGGATCGTAATTCCCAGCTGCTTCTGACAGGCCATTGTTTAAGGAGACAATGAAAATCCACAAATTTGGTGTTTCTCCCCCAAGCCAATGCCTAAATCAGGACATCTGCATTGCTCAACTTTTTTGATAGGAACCAGATGCAAATAATTAATAAATCCAAATTCAAGATAATGCACACATCTAAATTTAAATGGAGACAAGATTTCTAATGGCAGCTCTTTGCTCGCTTGGAGGATGGGGAGGAGAGAAGGGCTCAGGGGGATTTCCTGGGAGAATTCCTGCCTCTGGGAAGTGGTGTGGGGTGGCAGGGCACCCAAGGATGCAGGCTGTGGCCAAGCACCTTGCAAATCCTCGCGGCCAAGAGAAAAGGAAGGAGAGTAAAAAAATCCATAGGCTGGGATTTCCAGGGAATTAGGACCAAACTCTTTCTGAATTTGGCACCTTCTCTGCTGCTCATTTGAAAAATCCCTGCCAGCACGGCGGGAGGGAGGGATGGAGTCCAGGGGGGGCTGCCTCCCTGCTCCCAGGCATGGCCCAGGTTATCCATCCAGGGAGTACAGACACATAGATCCCATCTCCTGCTCCACAGGCCCACATCCCACTCGCTCTGCAAGGAATGAAGTTCCCAGCTGTATTCTCAGCTGGCATCACTCTTACCTCCAGCTTTTTAACCCCCATCTCCCCTACTCTTTATCCTGCAAAAAACACATCTCCCTGATTTCTTGAACAAGGATCCAAACCCATCGAGAGGTGAGACAGAGCCGTGGGCCCGGCTGCGGTCACTGAGCCCTCCTCACCAGAAAGCTGAGCCCCTTGTGCACACAGGCCCTCCCGATCTCAAACTCCAGGATGTACCGGGATAATTTCCACCCAATTCTCCTCTCTCGAGTGTCTACATCAAACTCTGCGTGAGGATGAGCAGCGGGGCCACTCCTCACCCCAAACCTCTGCCAGGAGCCTCGGGAACTGCAGAAAGTGCTGGGATTGGGCAGTTCTGCCCAGCTCCCGTGTTTTGGCTGTGTGAAGATGCGTGTGCCCCTGTGCGGGCTTGCACAGGAGTGTGCACGCACATCTGGGTGTGCATGCGAGAGTGGGTGTGCGTCCGTGTGCGTGTCCGGGCGTCCCTGCGTGTGCTCAGTGTCTGCGGGTGCAGATTGTGTCCGTGGGTACACCGTGTCCGCGGGTGCCTGGTGCCCCTCAGTGCGCAGTGCCTGTGGGTGCCCAGCGTCTGTCCGTGGGTGCCCGGGGCTGCTCAGTGCCCGCCCGCGGGTGCCCGGTGCCAGAGGCAGTCGGGTGTCCAGGGGTGCCCGGCGCGCACCCGCCCGGGGTCCGTGTGCCCGAGGAGGATGTGGATGTGGATGTGGATGTGTACGGCCGGTGCCGTGTCCCCCCCCCGTCCCCGCACTCACCGGCGGCCGCCGAGCCGTGCGCCTCCCGCCGGGGCCGCTGCCCCGGGAGCGGCGGGCGCTGGGCTCCGCCGCC
>VWPU01019015.1:0-13963 GCA_013398955.1 Callaeas wilsoni
CCGGCCCGGCACCGCCTCGCCCCGCCGGGGCCGCGCCGCCGCCCCGGGGAGCGCCCGCGGCAGAGCCGGGGCTGAGGCAGAGCCCCTTCACCGGGCGGGTGAAGGGGATGCGGCCCGGGAAGGGGCCGCCCCGGGAGGTTCGGAGTCGCCATCCCTGGAGGCGTCCGAGGGACGCCGGGACGTGGCACTCGGGGCTGGGGACGCGGCGGGGACCGGGCACGGCGTTGGGTCACGGCCCGGTCCGCGGCACCAAGGCCCGCCTCGCTCCCCAAGCTGGCTGCGCCTCCGGCGCCACCGGAGCCGCCAGGACCGGGCGCTGCCGGGGCCGTTCGGCGCTCGGCCGCAGTCACGCCGTGCACACCTGGGTTCTGCGCCCTCCCCGGGAATCCCGCAGCGGGAGCGGGTCCTTGGTCGGGTTTTTGCTGCCGTTCCCCTTCCCGGGTGTTTACCCCCGGAACCTCGTTCCCGGTCCCGTTTGGGATACCCGCACCGAGGGGTCCCCGGGAAATCACGGCCAGCCTGAAACACGCGAGCCCTTTGCAGCCACTGCCGAACCCACAGCCACCGTGCAGGTTTCCCAGCAGGGCTTTATCATTTGGGACAGACAGATTTGGCAGATCTCACCACAAAGTGCCTAATTTGCAGAGGAATTCTAATTGTTGCTTAAAAAAGCCACTTACAGAACAGTACATTGGCACCTATGGAGGAAACAAAGTTTGTTTTTCAAGTTCCAAATAACAACAAAACCAATAAACGAAGGAAGTCATTGCAGTTATTTCAATTTAAATGCAAAAACACTTCCTCACTTTCACTCACTCACCCCCAATTCTTCCCATCATAATACAGAATAAAAAGTGGAAGGACGTTTTCAGTGAAACCTAAATATCTGAAAGTGTTTAATGTTATCAATTACCTTAAAATAAACTTATTTTAAAGAGGGCAGATGGTGCTACTGCTGCTTCATTTCACAGCTTTTGTTTTCACCACCTTAATGTTACTTTATTTCCTTCGTCTGCATTTGTGAAAGCCTCAGCGGCTGAATTTATGCCTCTGGTTTGTGGAGCTGCTCACACTTGTTCCTGTAACACCTCAAATACGATGCAGGACTTGGCTCTCGCAACAATTTTGGGGTTTATCCATTAAATGGACAAACAATTCCAAATGCCAGTAGAGATTTGGATTTTGGAGCAGTGGAAATCTAACGCAAGTTAAGAGAAAAGTTGGGGAAATCTTTAGCTCTTAAGCTGAACATAACATAAGCCCTCACTAGTGCCTAGA
Organism: Callaeas wilsoni; assembly: GCA_013398955.1. Lineage (NCBI taxonomy): Eukaryota > Metazoa > Chordata > Aves > Passeriformes > Callaeidae > Callaeas > Callaeas wilsoni. The sequence goes on from VWPU01019015.1 coordinate 1,279, forward strand.
AGCAATTATGTTGAAGAATATCAAATGAGTATTTTCCAAATTTGCAGTGAAAAATCATAATGAAAATCACAGCCCTTAGAAAAATAAAAGGCTTGGCTTAATGGGACATAAATTCAAATTCCTGCACAAGGAACTGGGTCTGGAAACCCACTTTGGATGAAAAGAATTGAAGGAGAACAGTCGACAATTAATTTGAAAAGATATTTATTTTGAGAACATCAACTTGCACATCATACAAAAAATCGACAAATTCAGCAAAAAAACCTACAAAATGTTGTGGGGTTTTTTTCCCTAACATATTAACATAATCACTTTCCAAAGGGTAAGAGTTGAGGAAACCAAAAATAGGCACATTTGTTCCAGTCTGTCTGCAGAAAAGTGTGATTAAAAACGTCCCTGTCTTGCTGAGGTATCAAACTGCAAACTTTGGTAATGTTAGAAAGAGACCAAGGGAGCCCTCGGAGGCGTGGCCAATACAAAACGGTTCATAAAAAAGCCAGAATTGGTTATTTTTCATTTCCAGGTAGAAATGCAGTGAAACAAAGAAAAAAACCTCCCCGATACACCTATCACTAGGAAACCTGATCCTCTGCAAATCCCTACTAATCACACACAGCTACAGTGATCCTCGTTCCCAAAGAATCCGGCTGGCACGTCACAGCAACTCAGTGCTTATGGAAAAGGAGATACTGACGGTGATTCAGAGCCCAGTCTTCCAGCAAAGGACAAAAGGCACTTAAGAATGGCTTTAGGATATTCCACAATGGCATTTCGGGATAGGGGACAGCGCCCGGCTGAACAAATCCTTCCCTAAGAGAAGTCCAGTGAGGTAGTACTTCATATTGCTCCAACCACTTGGCTCTAAGCAAGCAGCCTTCTGGTTTTGAGATACAAAATTAGCAGGAAATGGCTTTTTGTCAAATGTATAAAACCCAGTTCTTACAAAAAAATAGCTAAAACCCACTTGTGGTACAAAGCCAGGAACCATCTTGTACAAATTGAGTATCAAAATGCTGCCAAGGTGATGCACAAGTCTACCTTGATGGCCAAATCCCCAGACAGTGAAGATTGTTCTAGCAACCAAGCCATTTTTGGAATAAAAAATAAAAATAAAGGGGGCACAGGGGCACTCTGAGAACTTTCCTCATCATTAGCAGCCTCACCGGAAGCACTTTCAGTCCATTAGAAACAAATAATTCTGTGCTGATGAATGGCAGGTTTGAGGGGAAGAAAAAAAAAAAAAAAAAAAGCAAAGTTCGACATAGAGAACAAAAACAAAATCCACGAACATACAAAAGGATAATCCTTGGAGTTTACAGTTTTTTTAAAAACGAGAAGACTTAAAATCATTTTGGGGGGAGTGGGAGAAAACACAGACTACCTTTTTTTTGTTTTAAATTAAGCCCAGGGATAGGTTTGGGGGAGGGAGAAGTGCTTTGGGGGATCACCGGCCGCTGCCGTAGCCGGGGAAGAGCTGGGTCAGGACGCTCTGCAGGGCCTCGTTCACCTCCATGCTGTAGCTGCGGCCCAGCTCGTAGCGACACGCGGGGCAGCTGAACACCGAGGCCTTGAAGGACCTGTCCAGGCAGTCCTGGGGACAAAAGCCAGCAGGGTCAGGGACAGGGACAGGGTCAGGGACAGGGACGGGGCCAGCACAGCCCGGACACAGAGAGCCAGCCCCGAGATTCCTGGGAAAGGCCCAAGAGGCAACAGGAGCACTGCACTCCCACTGACACAGCAGAGATCAGGGAATTCCAGCCTGGTTTGGGTGGGAAGGACCTTAAATCCCACCCAGTGCCACCCTGCCGTGGCAGGGACACCTCCCACTGTCCCAGGCTGCTCCAAGCCCCATCCAGCCTGGCCTTGGGCACTGCCAGGGATCCAGGGGCAGCCACAGCTGCTCTGGGAATTCCATTCCAGGGCCTCCCCATCCTCACAGGGAACAATTCCTTCCCAATATCCCATCCAACCCTGCTCTGTGGCAGTGGGAAGCCATTCCCTGTGTCCTGTCCCTCCAGGCCCTTCTCATGCTAAAGGACCAATTCCTGGCAAAAATTCCAAACCAACCAAGCCTCAGGCCCCCTCCCTGTCAGCACCAAGGAGGCAGCCCCAGCCCCAGGCCCAGCCCCAGGCCCAGCTCAGCAGAGCCCAGCTCAGCAGAGCCCAGCCCACCTTGCAGACGTTGTGTTGGCACACGGTGGTGACGGGCCGGAACACGACCTCCTGACAGCAGATGCACAGAAAGGCCTCCTCCACTTTATTCAGAAATTTCTGCAAAGAGAACAGTTGAATCAACTCAGTGCTGCTACCCCTGAAAGACATCAATTAACCCAAACCCCACCCTTTACATGCAAGGCATTACTTTGATCGCTGGAAGTTTTTCAACAAATCTTAGTATGCAAAGCCAGTCCCATTAAACCTGCTGGGGATATTTACACTAAAATAAAATCATTTTAGGTCTGAGGCTGTTCTTTAATTCAGCCAAGGGTTTGTGTCTGGGGACAGCACAACTACAGCTAGGGAAAACAGCCCCGTGTACCGGTCCGTCTTTGAGAGCCTCTAGGACTTCATTCCACAGTTTTTCGTTGGCTTCATCACTTTTTATAAGAGATTTCTGCTGGGATGTCAGCTTGTATGGCTCAACTTTAGTTTTCTTTGGAGTCCCTGCTGGAGAGGTGACGAGTTTTTCCTCCCCACCTGGGAGAAAACACAAATATTGTTTTTTTAAACAGCCAACCGAAAAAACACCAGAAAAGAGTAACCAAGTAAAATGCACAAAAACCTCCAAGGCTTTCTATATCCACTTGCCTACTCCACAAACCTGCTGATTTCCTTTTCCTCTTCCCTTTCCCCGGGGTATCAAACTCATCATCTCCGTTATTTTCTTTTTCCTTATCTTTGTTTGCAACAGCTTCCAAATATCCTTCAGGATACTGCAGGGAAACCAAACAAAGAGCATCCAATGCAAACACACCAGGTCAGACTTGCAGACCAAGACAGGTCCAAGACTGACCTCTGGAGAACTGCTCCATGGGCAGTTTTCACCTATTTTAAGCAACAGATCCCTGCTCTAGGTAAGCACTTATGCAGCCTATAGAAATTCCACACAAAAAAAAAGTGAGTTTTGTCCTTTTAGTCTCCTGATGTACAAAAACAAACAACCCAGCAGACCGGCAGCATTTGCGTCCCCGTCAGTGTCAGTTTTTACCTAAGGATCATCCCCAATAAGAACATGTAACAGAAAAATCCCTGCTCTCCAGCAAGGTCAGAGTCCAGGTGATGCCCCAGGGCAGTACCTGCATTGTCAGGCCAAGCTTTTTCATCCTGTCCTTTCCCTCTTTGGTCCAAGGAGCAGGTTCTTCATCGTCCCTCCTAAGCAGGTAACGCCACACTAGGAATCCAGATTTCCCGGTCTCAGGCCAGTATTTCACAACCTGAGGAAGTCAGAGCAAGTCCATCACACTCTGTAAAACCCCCTTGGCCCTGACCACATTGTCTTTTCCTAGTTGAGCCAGCAGATCCCACCCCTCCTTACCTTGTAGATGCCATCGTATCTGTTGCCCTCCACAGGAGCGTACTTGCTGTGTTTGCCTCCCTTGACGTTCCTGACCACCCGCACCGGCTTCCCTGCCCGCCAGTCCTTGGCCTCGGCCCCGTGCTTGTCGTTGATGGGGGCACTGCAGTTCAGAGCCAGGGCTCTGCAAGAGACCCCAGAGTTCAGGGCTTTTGCCTAGGTAACAGCACTGCCACGTAACCTGTGTGACAGCTCTGCACCCACTGAACCTCCTGAGGGGGTACATTTTAAACAGTTGATGATTCATGGCACTACCCTAAAGCACCAGCCCAGATCACTTCCTCCACTCAAGTCCAGGCTTATCTGTAAGAGTAACAGTTCAGAATTACGAATGGTCTGGTCTCCCAAGGTGACCAGCGGCTGCAAAGGCCTCCAGGAGAGAGCAGGAGAACTCCTACGTCAATTTACTGCTCTGCTCCTTAGGTTTCAGCCAGTACTGCAGGTGACACTAACACCACTCACAGTTCTCACCGCTACAGTGCGCTGAAAGGAGCACTCCCGTGGTGCAACTGATCTGCAGCCCAACCCACAGCCTAGACCCAGTTTTGACCCTTCTTCCACTCAGCCAGCTTCCTTGGATGCAAACAGGCCGAACAACTCCTCGTGCTGACAGACTGCCAGGTCCCGAGGGTAGAATGGAGCACAAACGTTGCCAACCTGTTCATGTTGGTGAGTTTCTGATCACAGGACTGCTCCGCCGTGCGTTTGTTCCCAGAGAGGTCTCGCCCTCCGCTCCCTGTGTATGTGAAGGAATTCCCATGATCCTGAAATGAACACGGATGGTTTTGACACAGTCACATTAAGAACTCAATAAAAGCAGAGAAGTCTTTTAATCAGGTAGGTTTAGCAGGGCATTCTCAAAAATGGAAAGATGCTCCCAGACAGGGCCAGTCTCTGGCTCTCCCTCAGGCTGCCAGAAGAGGAGAGCCATGGTGACAATGTTGTCTTGTCACACCGTGGGCAGCCCAGGGCTCACCCAGGATCTGCTGGAAGTGAACAGCTGGCAGCACAGCCCATGAGACTGTTCAAACTGTGGGTGCAATGGAGACCTTGAAAAGTCAGAACTCTGGGATCAAAAGCTGACACAGGGATATTAAACTGGGTTTGGATGATTGTGTGGCCCAGGTTTGCACAGATTACTGTAGTTTTTCCTTGCCTCATTTGCTTCTGAAGAAAATAAGTGAAGATGCGCAAGTGTTTGGTGAGGAGTACAAAAAGTAACGAAGGAAACTTGTTGTAACAAGTTTGTTTGGTTCTGAGTGTAAATAACCAGAATGCACTCACGATGTCATCTTCGTATCCTCCTGCCAGCACCAAGGAATAGGCCCCGTCGTTGCTCCTGCCGTGAATCCCTGCCACGTGGGGCCTGTGCACCCCGGACTCGCTCACCTGGGCAACAAAAACGGGTTTGGAAGGCACCTGCTCTCAACAGGCCCCAAACAGCCCTGGGCTTGGAGCTGAACCAACTGTGCTATTTCACGCTTGCTTTCCATCTATCACAGGGGGAAACTGCTCTCATCATCATCCTCCAAAAAGCTCCAGGCAGAAGAAAGAAAAATAAAAATGGTTCTAAAAAAATAAGGCACTGACCGTATCAGTAAATTGAACACATGGATAAGGTTTGTGATGCAAATGTAAAACCTTGGCTATTTCTTACTGAGATCGATTATTAAAAGGCTCCAGCTATTTAAGAATAATACAGATATTAAATATTTGTATAAAGTTTTGAAAGAGTTGTAATAGCAACCTTCCCTCAATACCTGAAAACAAGATCTGGATCAGCCAGTGCTTTTTTCTCCCCCAACCTTCTAACAGGATGAGAAATCTTCTGTCTCGTATATGCGGATATTTGAGACACCCTCACCAGGGCACACTACACACCTCCAGGACCAGCTACTGGAAACAAATCTGTTTGCTTTGGGGTTTTTGAGTTACCAAAAAGAGCACTAAAGCAAAATAAACCAGCACTTGATAGGCCCAGACAATGCAGCATTAGTTATGGAACACTTGATCCAGACAAAGCCAGAATTCTTTTCCTTCTGCACTTCCATATCCAGTGACACACGCATTTCCAGATTAACTGTTTCAGGTTTCTTGGAGGAGCTGGATCGTTCCCATTTTCCCCCACAGCAGGTCGGGCCAGGACTCAGCTTCCTACCTGAACTCTGAATTTCCACATGGTGCCAACGGGAATGCCAGGAATTGGTCCATAGTGGTTGGAGGGGACAATGGTGCATTCCTTGGTGCGCCCAACGCACGCCATGCCCTGCGCAGAGAGCAGGATCAGCCAAGAGCCCAAAGGAACAAGCACAACTCCAAGTAAAACAGCTTTGGACTGACCTTGCCCCAGTCTCTCCGGGAGGAGGAATTAGCAGATGCCATCTTTTGTTTCTTTTTACTTTCTTTTAATTTCTCTCCTGCTAAAACCACCTCACTTGCATCATTTCGACATTCAGGGCAATACCTAAAGTCAGTGAAATTAACAAGTAGCAAAGCCTTAAATTAGGAGCATTTCCTCCAAACATAGTGAGTTATGTTACAATTTCCCCATGTGAAACCAGACAGGACATGGACACACTCTCCATGCTGGGATCTGACCTACAACAGCTCCTGTCCTTGCACTGCAGATGTGTCAGGAAACAGCCGTGTCACAAAGTCATTTTATACAATGCTGAAACAGGGCAGAGGGGATAAACCGGTGCATTTCACTAACTCTGTGTCTGTTGGAAGATGTATTTCACTGTCCACATTTCATCTACAAACAGCCTGATCTGATGATGGGGCCTGGGCCTGCCTGTAGTGACCCTAAAAGCCACTGCACAAGTGAAGCCTCTCAACATCAGCTGCTCATTTGGTCCTCTTTGAATCCCAGGCTGGTTTGGGTTGAAGGACCTTAAAGCTTATCTCCTTCCACCCCCTGCCGTGGCAGGGACACCTTCCACCATCCCAGGCTGCTCCAAGCCCTGGCCTTGGGCAGGTACACAAAATAGGCATCTAGATCCCAAAACTAGGAAAAGGAGTGTGCAAGCCACTGGCTTAAAACCTACTCTCATTAAGCTCAAGAAAAGCTATGAAGTTCTACCAAAAAAAAACCCCAAAACACACACATGCCTGTACAGCCACAATAGTGCCACTGAAGGGCAGCTTCAACCCCAGACCTCACTCTCTGCTCCTAATCAGATGTAACTGTGACACCCCCCACACCTCCTGAGAACTTACCAGTCCTCATCATCTGGAATTCTGCTGAGGGGAGGGTTGAGGCAGTAGATGTGGAAGGCCATGTCACACTCGTCACACATGAGCTGCTTATCTGGATCCTGCTTCCCCCCACAGATGTGACAAGCACAGACCCTGCAGGTCTTGTTTGGGTTGTCCTTGCAGGCTTTACACACGGGTCCACTCTGTCCTGTGGGTGAACACAAACCACACTCAGCAAGCGCCAAGATCCACTGGAAATGGTCAAAGGAGGCACAAATAAATGTGTCTTGGAACTCTTCAACCTTTGATCCTCACAGAGACAACTGGCAGAACATCACAAGGTAAGACAGACATGCAAGAACTCCACATCAGACTCACGTTTTGGGGTACCAACACTGATGGGAGAAGCAGTGCCTGGCTCTTCAATTTTATAGATTTCATCCACTAATATAATTGTGCAGTCATTCAAGGAATCACCAGCTTCCCTAGGAAGAAGTTGAGAAAAGACATCAGACTTTGGAAGTATCCCACAGCTCGAGCTCACAGCTGTGCATGCATCAGACTGCTCTGGTACTAAAAATGAAATCATTTTCATGCAATTAGAATTAACCTCCTCTTGTCTCAGGGAGAATCCAGGCACTTGTAGCATTTCAATTATCAAGAGTGACTGTCCCCTCCACCCCCAAATATATTTCAGACTAATTTCTCTCATATTTTATAGTTAAGAAGTCAAAATCACTGTGGCGAGAAGAAAAAAGGGGAGTATTCTGGCAACTCTGTGAAAATTACCTGAAACTTAAAAAAAAAAGATCCTTTTTTTCCTGAAGTTCAGAGTCTTCTTTAGGAGATAACTGGAATAATTTTTCATCACCTTTATAAAGTGAGGGTTCATTCTACATCATCCTATCTCCACAAAATGTTACACTGCAGTTTTTGTAAAGCCATTATGGATAATTTACACAAACAATAATTTGCCTCGTAGTGAATATGGGGCTTTGCATCCTTTCAGCATTAAGAGAATCCATGGATCAGCTTCCCTTAAAGTGTCCAATTCCTCAGTGGAAGTTAATCAGAATTGCAGAATGCTGAAGTTAATCACCCAGAAAGGACGGGCCACTTCTCATCTGTCCCCAGCACTTCTGTTGCACAATTCTTTGCCAGCAGAGTCACTCAGACCTCAGAAAGCTGAAGCAGAGCTGGGGAATTCCACTTATTCCACGTTATGAACAGCTTACCCAAGCAGTATCTTTGCATTGAGCTCCCTGGTCATTTTTGTTTCTCTTTTTTGCAGGATCTCAGCATCGTACCAGAAGCCCCTCTCCTTGGGCTCATCGGGGTTGTAGTTGACCATCACCACCTGCCCCACCTCCAGCTGGTGCCACTTCAGGATGGTCCGTGCCCGCGCCCGCACGTTACTGGAGCTCATCTGCACCACGCCATTCTCTGGATAACTTGAAGGGAGGGACACAGAACAACAATCGGATTCAACATCGGTCTCGAGGAGTAACATGTTACAGACAGGTTGATTTTGCTGTGCAACACAGGAATATCATCAAGAATAAAATCTCCTCCTCCCACACGGACACAGCCAGAACCAGCCAGTCTGACTTTGCTGCTATTGCCTCCCTTTAACACTCGGACACCAGCATTTCCTATAAATGCTGGTATCCATAAAAACATGATTCCAGTCCCCTGGAATTCCAACTGCAGAACAACCTCAGAGTTACCAGGGCTCAATGACATAATTACTATGTCCCTGCCCAGTTCTCTTCTAACTTGTGCAATATCTGCAATAAAATTTCCCATCAACATCAGGACCCGAATGACTTTATTGGCCAAGAAGGCAAAACAAAACTCACTCTTCATATTTCACATGATAAATTACATCTTCTTCAGGGACAGCCGTGGGCTGGTCAGGATCTGTGCAGCTCTCAGCTGGTTCACCGGTGGGTTTTTTCCTGGTTACATTCACAACCTGGGCTTCAAACCACGCTCCCATGTCCGTGTCCCGAGCATCCACCAAGTCATTGATCTACACAGAGCAAAGAGCACAGCCCACCAAAAGGGATTTGCAAATTAAGCATTCATTTCCAATCTACTAGAAGATTTAACCATCTCAAGAGCTGCACTGTTATCAAGGTATTTAACAGATCACCTTATAAATTAAGATGTCCTCTGCCTTCCTGGTCCTGTTGTGCAGCCCTACAGGGGGGCTTAGGTTGACTTTGTAAGGTTATAAATCCATTCTACACCAGCACATGTTACTCAGCCTTGTTAGCGAGCCCAAACCATTACTGGTTAGTCTGTAACAGAGTTTCAGAGTGTCTCGCTCATAGTCTGGCAAAGACATCACTAGATCTGGAATAAAATCCATTGAAACAGAGAAGTAAAACGATTCTGAACAGCTGCTTGAGATTTTCTTTTGTTCATTCAAGGAAGTTTCAGCTTTGACAAATGTAGTGACTCTAAGCAAAAATATTGGGAAATTTTTTTTTTTAAAAATCAAACCAGACACTCTGAATGCTTTTTTTTTTTTAAATCAATTAATGTATTGTAGTTTTAGTTCAAAGGACAAAATGAAAAAATTAAATGTTTTGACCTACAGCATGTTGCATTGAATTGGTTTGTGGGTTGGTTGGTATTTTTGTCTTTGTTGTTGGAGGGTTTGAGAGGAAAAAAGGAACTGCCCACACAATTGGGGTATGAAAGACGTTCAGCAATTCTCCACCACAGGAGCAATTCCCCCGGCAAGGCACAGTTCTAAGGGCTCTCAGTTTGTCAGGACCCACCTTGTAGAGGCCGAAGCCGGGGTCGGTCCAGTCGGGCTGCGCTGCCGTGCTGGGCTGTCCCTCCAGCTCCAGGGCACCCTCCCCGTTGTGGGAGCTTTTGTCGGACTCGCTGGGGCCGGAGCCGCAGCCGGAGTCGGTGTCCGAGAGCTCCGAGTCCTTCTCCTTGCTCCCAGCAGGCAGCACGGCCGGGCTTTGTCTGACCAGGAGCTGAACAATATCGTTCAGCCCCACGCTGTAATCGAACAGGGAGTGACCATCTTCCATCTGCGGGGAAAGCACCAAACCATCTGCTTATTGCCTCCACCGGGGCTGACTCCAACCACCGGCGCGCTCAGACCGCCTCTGCCCGCCAAGATCCACCACGTGGCTTTAGAACCATTATCAGCCACCGTCCGGGCCCTTCTTCTCTCTTATTCCTGCCCTCTAAATGTTCTTTTCTCAATCACCCACAGTCTACAAGAGCAAGGCTTCCATGCTGCCCCAGAGTTGCTACCCAGCCTCTGTGAGATCGGGAAAAGTTTGCAGCACATTCCCTAGAAACATCAATTAAACAACTACAGACCCCCCACATTCCCGTCGGGATTCAGAGACAATTCCAATTACCTACAAACGCAAAAGGAATTTCTTCCTCAATTCAGACACATCCCAAATGCTAATGCAGACTGGTCTTTATATTTTAATTGTGTATGATCCAGATTATTGTTGCACCATCTCCATTAATCGTAGCATTAAGTAGAAGCCAAAGAGTTAACCACACACTTTTCTCCCAGCAAACACACATTTTTTCCATTGAAAGTAAAATCAAAAAAGATTCAATTCAACTTGAAACTACCCAATCGTTCTTTAGCGTAGCCAGGCGTGTCCTAATTTCACACCCTCTCTAATTTTAAGAGTTTATTTGGCAAGTCTGGCACGGTTTGTAGTCAAATCAAGACCCTGCCCCTGCAAAAAGAGAAGTGCAGAGGAAGAAAGGGGTCCCTCAACAACCTCTCAAGAGCTCTAAGGAGCACAACTACTTTAGAGTTAACATGTAAGGCTGGAGCCCACGGAGCAGTCAGAAGTTCAGACAAGCTTCCCCACATATTTAAGGTCTGACTAAGAAATTACACAGGAAATGATCATCCCCTTCCAGCCCAAACCACCAGAAAAAGCAATCCCTGGAGCTTTGTTCTCTATCAGGGGGAAGCAGAGCAAAACCACAAAAATTTACACTTCACAGGAATCACTATGATAATTCAATTCTGATTTATGGCATCAAATGGCTATGGAACAATCCCTGGAAATCTGACTGCACAGGAAGAGGTCTGAGTTTTTTTCTGGTTTAGAGATGAAAACACCTCGAGATACATAAGAACACACCAGAAATTGGTTGTTTCTTCTTAGCCAAGAGACAGTGGCACAAACATGGGAAGGACACCAGGGGAGGACGCGAGTGACAACAGGTGCAAACCGAAATGGAAGAGCACAGGAACGGGACAGGAAACCACAGGAGCTCAAAGCACAGCCGGAAAGAAGAGCCCGGGACTGAAGACAAACCTCTAACAAAGGAGGCAGGTTTGAACTAACAGGTAATTTCCTAACCCCATTTAAAAACGTTCATGAGTAAGAAATTGAACATTTCCAGGAATTCCATCAGCCAGACAAAGCACAGTGGGAACAAGGCCTAAGAGAGGCTGATCACACTGGGGAACGCTTCTGCCTGAACTAAGGAACACTGGAACTGCAGGAGGAGGAATTCCCTTTGTAGGGCAAGCGCATCCTGACTGAGAAGTCGCCACTTCTCCCGAAAATCTGTTTAACCCCACTTGTCTGCACTGACTTCAGGGTAAGGCTGACAGGTGGCACCTGCCCTGAACCAACCTCCCCTTATCACTCGATTTACAACACAAATGGGTAATTAATGCATCCAAGTCTACACTAACCCAACAGAAAGGTGGGTTACACCCAACAGCCCTTCAGAGATGTTACACCATCCTGCAAGCCTCTTGTTATACTAGAACTGGTACCTGAGCTTAGACTGAGGCTAGTCCAGGTGTATTTCCATGTTCTACAGCCACACCTGCTAATTACAGAGCACAGTTAGATCAAGACTGCCTAAAACACAAATAAAAGCAGCTAGAAAAAAATGTCCATCTCCAGCCAACTCAGAATCTCGCTGCTTTTTCTGAAATTAAATCCTCTGATCAACCAACCACCAGATCAGGAGTTTCACTAGCACGAAGGTTTAGCAGCACAGGACTAGGCAGAATACAGCAGTTGTATTTTAAAATGGTTTTGATTGACTTCAGTGCTAATTTAGTTACATTATTGACTCACAGGGACGAAAACAGTTGTACAGTGATTGTAAAGGTATTATTGAGAACATAATACACCACTGAGCCACCCAAGTGCTCTGTACCTAGTGAGAATTTGATACGAGAGCTGAAGAACTTCAAAATCATGAGCTGCTTATCCCAATTTACAAAGAAAAACGAGATCTTTACGGCTTTCAGAGTGGTGAAACCTACAAGGCTCAAAAACATTAAGCACTTTAAAGACCATAAAATCACCGGTAATTTTCAGACACTTCATAAAGGCGATGTCAAGGCAGAAGAGCAACACATTAGGTGGAAAATACTAAGGAAAAGCAAGAATAAAGGCTAATCTGCAGCTTGCTCCTCTGCTTCCAGACCCACGGGAGGAGCAGCGCGGGAGGGAGCCGGAGGATCACTAGATGGCAGCAAAACCCCTCATTTCCACGCAATTAAAAATAAATAAATTAAAAGATCCGACCTCAGCTGGAGGGGGAGAGGAGCGAGGGGGAGGACGGGGCCGGGCGAGGGTGTCCGGGCCCCGCGCTGCTGCCGGTCCGAGGCTGTCAATCGCCCCGGCGCGCCGGTACCTGCTTGCCGCGGTAGAAGAGCCGCTGCCGGTGGGGCTCCACGCCGAACACCTCGTGTATCCGCAGGCGCAGCCCCTCCACCTTGGTGAGCTTGGAGAGCGAGTCCACGCGGTGCGTCTGGCTGCCGTCCATGGTGCGCACCTGGATCCACATGGCGCCGGTCCTGCCCCGGGAATGGGACCGCGCTCAGGCGGCGGCACCGGCGGGGCGGGCCCGGGGCCCCGCGGCCGCGCCGCCCTCACG